>PVLD010026046.1:0-22795 GCA_004027595.1 Dinomys branickii | reverse complement strand
CAATGCCTATATGGATATTTAGACCTGAGAATTCTGATGAGATCGGGCATGTTCAGGGTGGGATAGTGACAACCTGAGAATTCTGGAAATGCAAACATTTGACTAGCAGTGTACAATGGCTATGTATAAATACTGAAATGACTCCAACCATCATTCTTTTTGAAGGACAAAATTACTTTCCACGACATCTCTCATACTAAAAGCCTTAGAAGCAATACAGAGGAAGGGCTTTGAGCTGTATGTCTTGGTGCACATGCCTGTGTAAGCCCAGTACTTGGGAGCCTGTGGCAAGAGGATCGCAAGTTGAATGCCAGTGTGTGCTTTCTAATAAGTTAAAAACCAATCTCACAGAAAATAAGTCTCAAATTTTGAAAAAGCTAAAACATCACTAGAAGTTAAAACCCTCTTTCAGGTCATGCCAGTGGTTGCTCTGCTCTTCACTTATGTGTCTGCGGCAGCATTTAACCGAGAAGGAACTGTCCTCGGCCGGGTGTTTCTCCACACCCAGTACTGGTTGGTTTGACACAATTTCTACTCATTCAGTTCACACAGCCCATAGATTGAAGGTATCTGAAAAAAAAAAAAGGATTTCCCCTTCACCGCATGGGATATCCATTTTTATCTTCCAGAATTCCACAGCACTACAGCGGCACTGCACAAATAACTTGTAAAATCAGGCACTCATTGCTAAGCAAGTTAACCAATCAGGAAAGTACTTTCTGTAACAGTTACCATCATTCTTTTAATACCCAAAGCACCACACACTGTGGAATCTATTCTGCTTTCTACTTGTGTGTGTGTGTGTGTGTGTGTGTGTGTGTGTGTGTGTGTGTGAGATACTTCTAAGAAATAGAATGAGCCAAAATCTTATAATTCATCCTAGTACTATATGTCTTTGGCTTTTTTGTAGGATATGAATTTATTGAGTCAAACATGTATTCATCTATTATAAAAATTTACAAACATCCACTATAACATTTAGAAACCTGTAACCTGTCCCCAGTGTTTATTAGGGTTGAAAACATCTCCTGGTATGGATTCAATGAAAAGGGACTTTTGTGTCTACTGCTTTCCGGAAGGCATCCTTTACATCCTGGTTCCTCAGGCTGTAGATCAGAGGGTTCAGCATGGGGTTGACCACTGTATAAAACACAGAGGCCACTTTGACCATATGTCGAGAGTTCTTGGAGTTGGGCACGCAGTAGAGGGTAAGGATGGTCCCATGGAAGATGGTGATGGCCATCAGGTGAGAGGCGCAGGTGGAGAAGGCTTTACGACGCCCGCTGGCAGATGGGACTTTTACTACAGTTACAAAAATGAACACATAGGAGGTAAGGATAATCAGGAGAGTACTCACCTCATTGAAAGTGGCAAAGCCAAAAAGCAACAGTTGGGGGGTGTGTATGTCGGAGGTAGAGACTGCAATGAGGGACGTATATTCACAGAAGAAGTGGTTGATGACATTAAGTCCACTAAAGCTCAGCTGGAGGGCATAGCAAAAGAGCACGAAGGGGCAAAGCAGAGCCCAGAAGTAGGATCCAGCCACGAGAAGAGCGCAGAGCCTCCGAGACATAGCAACCGTGTACAGCAGGGGGTGACGGATGGCCACGAAGCGGTCATAGGCCATCACTGCCAGCAAGAAGGACTCGGCCACCACAGCGAAGCAAGACAGGTGGAATTGCCACATGCAGCTCCAGTAGAAGATGCTTTTATCTTCCATGACCAGGATCTCAAGCAGCTTGGGAGTGACGATGGAAGAATAGCAGAAGTCAACGAATGACAGGTGACTAAGGAAAAAGTACATGGGGGTGTGCAGTTTGGGGCTGATCCGGATGATTGCTAGCATGCCAAGGTTTCCTGCCACAGTGATCACATATATGGTCAGGAACCCAAGGAAGAGAGGGATCTGAAGTTCGGGGGAATCGGTGAAACCTAGGAGGGCAAAGGTAGCCTCAACACTCAGGTTTCTTACAGCCATCAGCATAGTTTGCTTCCCTGAGAGTGTTCTTGAAGACATTTGCTCCTGTAAAATAAAATATTTATAGAAGTAAGCAACCACGCCATCATGACTTCCTTCACAGAACTGATAGAAAATGTTTGTACATAAACATATCAACTAGGGAAACTGCTCAAAAAATGTGAAATGTTAGCTGCAAAGAGCAATGCATATGCAATTTGCTTGTTTAAACAAATCAATTATGTTCAGTAAGAAAGTGTGTTTCTAAGAATTCAATAAAATACTAGAATATATGAGTTTAGCATTTCTACTTCAGCAGCTTTTATTCCACAAAGGCTACTTCCCTTGTTGAATGTCTTACAAAAATTCCCCAGCAGGATGAGGTAAGAGTTCTCACAAGACTATTTCTCATTCTTATAAAAAAATCTGTATACCAATTCATTGTTCATATACACAGAATGTAGCACATTGACACTTTTCTTTGTGAAATGTTTATCAGTGAACCTGAGACAAAGTATCTCCATGAGTGATAACTTCTCCCTTGAATATTATTGGGCTCAGAGCTGGATAATGCTTACAGAGACTGAGCCAAAAAAGAAAATCCAAGAGGATCTCAGTTACAATATCAGGAAAGTAACATTTTTATTATTTCACAGTAAAGGTGAATGAAGTTACATGCTACAGAGAAACAGGCTACCCCTTCCTGTTTCTCTGTAGGCTGCATGTAACAAGGTTATTATAGCAGTTATTTCCCCAGGGACTCTAGCTCTAGAGAATCACCTCCAAATTATTCCTTGTAAGCATTAACGGGCAATTAAAGTAAGTGAAGTTCTCTTATACTACTTTTAATAAGTAGAATTTCCTTCAAATTGTGCAGAAAATTATAGCATGAAATTAACTTTCAGGCTTTGTTTGCACATGATTAAAATGCCTGCTTTAATTAACAAAAAAGGTAAAACTTAAATACTACATCCAAAATTGAGTCAGCTTAGGGATTTTGAACATGGCAGATGGAAATTATGGGCAATCTACTTCAGACTATCTACAAAATTTACCCAGAAAGCTGTCCATTTTGGGAAAATCTCAAATCAAGAGGGAAATTTATATCTGGGCCAGTTTATAACGTAAGCTGCTGTTGCACCATAAAACTAAGCATATGTCATTGTCTTTGATGGTTATTTGATGATTAGATTTTTTTCAGAATGTTGGGTCAGCCGTGTATCAATTGCCAACCAGACCTTTGGTATTTTAAAGTTATACAATAACTCTGTCTGTAGATAACTATTCAGCTTTTGAGACACAGACTCTAACATGTTAACAGATATTACCAAGGACTGAATGGTTGTCCCAGAGCAATTATTTGCTATGCACTCTGCACGCTTAGTCTTGAGCAGGTGTCGTCTCTCCTACCATTCTATGAAATTGGTCCAGTACAGCAATCAGCTGCATTCCCATTCTTGAAGACTCAAATAAACCAAAAGAAAATGTAGCAAAATGTCCATGACTATTACTTTTGCTTTTCTTCCTCCTTCTCCAAGCTTGAATTCATGGCCTTGTGGCCCATGCCCGGTCAAAGCTTAATTATGGAAGGAAGCATCAGGGTGTTCTTTATAACTCTTCCCCATGATGTGCTGCCCATGTAAGTATACAGCTGCCAAACTTTAATGCTGTTCCAGAGTGACACTGGGAGGGAGAGAGAGAAAGGAGTGAAGGAAAATTCTTCTGTTACTATTTAGAAATTTAAAACATGTGCTGGGAGCTATAGGGTCACTTTTTTTCAGGGGTCACCTTTATAAACTTAGTTATGAGACAATCTCAGAGACAATACATTACAAGGATAAAGAAATACCCTCCAGAATGTGTCGTATGCTCATAGTATGCAACATTGTTCAGTGCTATTTCTCCAGTACTTCTTGATACCCAGATTTCATGAGTTCAGAGTAAGTAGAAATGCAAATGACTCCTCTCCCCAGTGCCTTGTGTGATTCATTAGCTAAAACTTCTGTGCGAAACCATGATGTCTAGCAGTTTAGAGGTCTTGTCTCCCGAGGGCTTGAAGGATCCACTAGGTGAGAATTGTGATCTGCTTGACCTGGAAAATGTAGGAAGAGTGTTGGGCAAATTCGGGAGTCAAAGTCTCAAGATGCTTTGCGGTATCCACTTTCACTGTCTTTGAATGGTGCTCTGAGAAGAATTCAGACTAACTACAAAGGTACCCAGCCACCAGCCAGCACTGGCCACCAAATAAATGAGTGGTGCCAGTTTGGAGGCGAACCTTTAGCACCCACAGTGCTCCCACATAACTGCAGCAGTGTGATCCACCCAAAATAGGGACAGATAGGTTACTATTACTCACTGAGTTTTTTGATGGGTTTTTCTCATTAAAATCAACTTAGATATGTTTGGAATGACAATGAGCACACTTGTTTTTATGAAGAGTTGTAGGGTCTATTATTTGTGCAAAGCCCTATCTACATGCTCATAGTCAGGAACGTGACTGCTCTTACTCAAGTAGAGTGGGCCACCAAAGACATACACAGTTACTCAGAATCAGAGAAGTAGAAATCACAATGTGAAGTATATGTAAATTACTTACCATTGCCAAATTATGGAATATTGAGACGTATTTTCCACAATTAGAATAAATAAATAAATGTGTGTGTGTGTGTGTATATTTATACCCATTGTGTACACTAATGTGTTCATATTTTCATCAATAATACGTGGCCAGTGATGTGTATATATGTACGAGTGTGTGAGAGAGAGGGCAAATGAAAAGGTATGCAGTACAACACATTCAGACGCAAGCCGCTGTGCGGCGGAGGCCCTTGCATAGGGACACTGCTAGTCATCCTCTCTGGTTCTAGTAAAACGAGAGGATACTACCCTGGCCTTCTCCGTACTTCTGGTTAAAGTCATTCTTGAAGGGTTCTTTCATCTAAGGTTTTTACTACATCTAAAAGCTACATAACATTTACTTTCCACACTGCTTATTTCACCTTTCCTGGTGGTTTTTCGATTTTCTTATCCCCAGATCTGCAGCTAATGGGTTTATCAGTGTGTTGATTCATTGACTAACTTTCTTCCCACCTATATTTCAAAAGATGAAAGTTTTAGAGATGTTTTCACAGTGGCCCCGTAGGCACCAGATCCTGTCCTCCTGCACCTCCAAGGTCATCATCCATTCTCTCTACAGTATGTCTGCCCAGGAACATGACACATCATGAAAGTAGGCTTTGTGTCCCATTTGTGTTCTTATCCACAGTGAACCCACAGACTTGTTCCATCAGCTGTGAAAATGTGAGAGACCCCACATGAGAGTCAAGAGACTTGAAAATATTTTAGAATTAAATGAATTTTACTAAGTGTATCTCCATGAAATTATGTATATATGTAGCCAAATATCATCTTGCTACCATATCTGCCCATTTGGATGAAAATCTAATAAACTGTGATTCCTCCTTTCTATACACCCATACACAATTTGTGTCCTTCCTTAGCAGTAGTGAGATATTTTAAATGCACAAAGTAAATCATTTATTTGTTTTTTTTTTTTGAGCCAAAAATATGTGCTGACTTTATTCACCATGTATACCGTCTTTAAAAAAAGGACATTGGGCAAAAATTAAATGAATTTTGAAGTAATTTCACATAGGATTCAATACTCATTAAGGTCACTTTAATGAGGTGCTTGCTGTCCAAGATAGCCCTTTGGAAAAAAACTGATGCCTCTAATCTGCCTTGTGACAGTTCTTCTGTCTCCACTTGAATATGGACAATGACAATTTCAAAACTCCAGTGATCTTATGTTGTTTCTTCTAGCAATTTACATTTTGGGAGCATTTATGGATGGATCTGCTTGCTGTGACACCTTCTCTAAACATGCATGAATTTAGATCATTTATTTGAAAACTACTGATTTTGACCATCTTTGGTAGGTTAGAAATTTCATTTATTTGCTAAGACACTGTGCTGAGTTAAAAGTAAATGAACAGTTTAAATGAAATAAATTAGCATATATATGAAAATATATTTGAAACAACAGAATAGGTAATTTAGGGAATAATCTGAACCTCTCTTCACTTCTCTTTGTCTATTTTTCTTTTTGTTACCCCTTGGCAAAGATAGACTATGAGTTTTTCATGTAAGGGGAAAAACTTACATGTCTGATTTATTTCATTAATCCTGCTATTTTCTCTCTATTCATTGGAAAGAAAGTTTTGTGTTAATATCTGTTTAGTTCTTCTTTATAAGCAAGAATCCTTTTTTCTGTTGTCTTGTTCTCTGTGCAGCCACTTTGAGAATAATGATTCACGGTGTACAAAAAGCAGTACATAAACATATTTATGATACCATGGGATGGGTCCAAAACTTAGGTTCCAGCTGGGTTCTTGCATATGACAAGGAGTGAATCACAGTGTGCATCCAGCAGTAAAAGAAAAGCAGCTACATTTTTTGAAGACCAGAGGGAGGAATGCTTAGGGAAGGTCCATATGGAGAATAATGGGACTAAGATTAGAAAACTAGAGCTGGGGCTACAGGGAAGTAACACACACACACACACACACACACACGCACACGCACACGCACACGCACACGCACACACGCGCGCACACACACACAGGGTGGAGAGACAGAGAGAGGAGAGAGAGAGAGAAAGAAATCAGGCTTCTAAAATTATTGTCTTTATAGAAGGATACTGCCTTTGTTCCTTTTTCTTTTTGAGATAAAATACCTAGTGCTCAAAATTAAGGAAGGAAAGGTTTATTTAGCTCACAGTTTTAGTCCATACTTGGCTGGCTCCAAGGCAGAGTGGCACATAGCAGAGGGCAACAGTTCATGGCAGTGGAAAACAGCAGAAGCAACGAGAGCAAAAGGAGAGGAGTGGCAGAGAGCGAGGCTTTTTCTCTCCCTTATACTGTATTCAGACTGCCTGCCGCAGGCCAGGTGCAGCACTCACACCCATAATCCCAGCATTGGACCGTGGATGAATCATAAACTCTAGAAGCCCGCCCAAGACTGCATGAGGCTTTGGGGGAACAGCCAGACACAAACCACAGCAGAGACATAGTCAGGTTTCCTGAAATTGCATCTTCAGTAAGATTGATAGAAATGACGGACAGAGTGCTGAGGCATCCTCAGTCGGGGCCTTCTGACAAGCATTCATGTTGCTGAGTTGACTCTGATTAAGTTTCAGGTCAGGATGGGAGGAGGACTGGCCCCGGGATGTTGTCCAAGCCTAAATCAGTGGAGGGGAGTGGTCGGACGACACCCCATCACGCTCCCTGTGCTGTGGAAGCTTTCCTCTGTCCTTTCCTCTATCGTTGTCTCTTCTATTGTACTCAGTCTCCCAAGGTCACAGGCAATTCATCTGTGCTCCATATAAAACCCGTGAGCTGCAAAGTTCAATCGGACTCATTGTAACAAACTGACTCATTCTCACGAGTAACTTTTGATCATTCTTAATCTAGCATAAGTGTGTTGCTAGAAAGAGGAAGGATATTATTTCACATCTTTCAATAATACAACATAATCTAGATCTCTTTCTGTCTCTCTGTCTCTGTCTCTCTGTCTCTCTCTCTCTCTCACACACACACATACACAATAGGATCTTTTGGGTAGATAAAAACAACTGCCCAATTCTTTGCATGGCATAAAAGACTGAAAACACTGGGCTTTCCAGTGTCCAGTTACATCATGGCTTCCACTGTGCAATACTCTTTAAAGGCTGGTAGTGTAATGAGTTATGATTTGGGCATTTTGATGTAGATGGTGTCTATTTTGGTTGTTTTGTGTCCCATAGATTTTTTTTCCTCTATCTATGAAAAGTATCATCAATAATTTGATCTGAATTTTATAATATGTTCTGAGAACTTTGTGTTCATGTATATTTTAAATATTATCCTCATAATCCGCAAGCATGGGATAACTTTTCCTCTATGTTTTATTTCTTCAGTGTAATGCTGCTTTCATTTCTATTTCAAATAATTAATTATTTGTATTTAGGAATACTACTAATTTTGTCAATTAGTTTTGTATGTGATAACTTTCCTGAATTTGTTAGTCCTAGTTTTTTGATGACTGTTTACAGTTTTCTGTATATGTCACCTCAACTGAAAACAGCAATAATTTAATTTCTTCTCTTAAATTTTGAATGTCCTTCTTTTCTGTGCACTGCCTGACTCTGTGTTTAAGAGTTCAATCACAATATTGAAAAGAAGTGGTGTGATAGAGCATCCTTTTTATTCCAAATCCTAGAAAGAAAGCATCATTCCACACATAAGGATATTAAGTGTTGGCTTATTATCTGTGACCTTTATTATAATGTGATATGTTCCTTCTATTTACAACTTTAGGATTTTTGTCAGGAAGAGATATTAATCTTTATCAAATGCCTTTCTGCACCTACTGATATGGTCATATGGTTCTTGTTTCACATCCAGTGAATGTGATGGGTCACTGTGTTGTGTGCACTGAAACATTCTTGTTTATCTGGAATGAATCCCACCGGATCATGCTGAATAACCATTTTAATGTGCTACTTTCTTTCATTAAGTGCTGATTTCCAGGAAGGGGTTGTAATTAAATGCTCCATTCCAGTGCTTTAAAACTTGACTCTCTGTGTTACATGTTGTGAATAGTTTAATGAATATGTTTTTAATACGAAAATATTTAAGAACTTTATTGACTGAGCTGTCTTGGAATTCTTATTTCAATCTACTTTGATATTTCTTTCTTATCTCCTATCACAGTCCTTTCAGATAAATTCAACTTTTGTGTCCTATGCGAGAAACTTTCTCACTTTATAAGATAAAAAAATTAATAATTAGATTTCAGTTACCTCAATGAGTCACTCAATTTTTATTTTGTTGTTTCTAACTATAGTTGCCGAGGTAATAACAATGATATTATAGAACTAAATCATTTTTGCCATTATTTACACGACTGAGAGTGTTTGATTCACAGAATGTCACTGGAATTTTTTCTACTGTAACTAAAGAAATGAAATGCAATCCATAAGGTATACACAGTCTGTTTTCTGAGTCAAAATATATCTGCACAGCTTATGAAAATATTTACACAAAGCTGTAAAGAAATCATGCAGTGGAAGATGTAAAGAAATTAATAGTATATACACAAATTTCATAACCAAACCTTTCATGCCATTTTGGAAAAACAAATGGCTGTTACCATTTAGAATTACAACATAATGATACAACGTAATTGATAGTTTAAAACTTAGTTGTCTGACTGCTTTCCTCAGCTGCCTTTATAATTTTACTTCTTGCTTATACATCATTCCGAGTTATGTTTAAAGTAGGAAAATACAAAGAAAAAGAAAAGCTTTTGCTTTTGATTGGTTTGTTTAAAAGTCATCTTTACTTAAACTTTAATGATTTTTTCAGTGATTTCATCTTTATCATTACTTTAATTGAAATATCAGGTGAAACATTTTGACGTGGGTCAGCTATAGAAGCTTCCAAGCAAACATTTACTTTTGTTAGGCATATATTAAAAATAGCTGACACTTGTAAAGATAATCCTAAATAGCTGGCTAATTTCACCCACTAATTTCTATTACTTTTCCAATTCTAGGTCTAATTCCTTGGAATAATCATTGTACATTTTTATTTCAAATGCCACTCTCTATGTGCATTTGTAAAATTTAATATTCTTCAGTCAGTGTGGTTATAGCTTTGTGGGTCACATTTGACACCACTGACTTTCTTCCCTGACTTGGATGCTGTAGAAGTATGTGCAGGAGTGATAGCTGAAGGGTGTAAAGTCTCAGCGCTCTCAGCAACAAGGCTGTTTCGAAGAATCTCAGAAAAATCCTCATATTTAGCATTCCTCAATTTTCTGAAGCCTACAATTGAAAATATATTTAAGGTATACTATTACCTCTATTTGTGTGACCGTAAAGCGATTGTTTAGAGCATTAAATACATTTCTGCCTAAAGAAATATACAAACAAGTGAGCAAAGGAAACATATTTAAATGCACATCAAGCATAATTATGTTGAAGAAGCTATAATGGACGGGGTTGTATATTTTATTGTTTCTCTTTTTGTGTTTTTTTTTCCAAAAATATCGCCTCTGTACAGAGAGAGGGGTTTTTCTGTTTGCTAGTTTGCTTTAGATGCTAAATATACTGTTAGTGATTTGCAAGAAATTATACTATAGGTAACAGAAAACAAAATTATTTTCCTTTAATTTTTTTAATAGCTAAGGACAACAAACCCTCAGGGTCCCCCAGAACCTGTGTCTCCAGAGATAAACACTTAGATGATAAACAAGGACATAAGATGTAGCAGCGAGATTTGCCTCTTCAAGCGGCTCTCCATGCTCCTTCCAAATATTTTAGCTATTGGGAAATGTCATTAGTTGACTCCTCTATTGCATTCAAAATTGTAAGGGTTCCTCAGTGCTTTTAAAGAAATGGGAAAACGTGTAATACCATTTTAGCTTTGAGGGAGACAGTGCATGAAGTTTACTAAAAAGACAAGGATATAAGCAATTAAAATATCTACATCAAGAAAAGCTGGCTTTGGGGGGGTTGCTTTAATGGTAGGTATCTTTTCATTCTTATAAGAGGTAGATTGAGATTCGTAGCACTTTTGAAGAGCGAAAAACATGTATGAGCAGAGAAAGAGAAATGTCTGCTAAAGTCAGCTGATGGTTCATATTCTGGGTATTAAATGATACTTTCCTTGTTCCTTCTATGCTTTTGCTGAGTTGGAAACTTTCTGAGACATACTAGAGATGTTAAAGGAAATACTGTATATAGTACTATATATAAATTTCTTATGTATTACTTATACAACAAATATATAAAATACATTATATATGTTTGATACTCATCTATATATGTTTGATACTCATCAAATTTAACAAATTGAGGAAAAATAAAATGACCCAAACATGGATATACATATAAAAAGTTAAATATGTCAGACTTTTAATTAAAAAAATTATAATATATACAAGGAGATAAAAAGCGAGTGAAAACTAGTGATATTTACATTCCCAAAAAAATTTTCTTGGAGCATCTATGTATGTAGAAAACATTCATTGAAATGAGATATGGTGTGAAAGTACAGGAGAAATGGGACCATTTCAGTGGACTAGAAAAAACTAAGTAGGTTTTTATTTTACAGAGGACCATTTTGAAATATGGCTGCAAATGACAAATTAACTTAGGTACATGTTGGGAGACATTACAGAATTCTTCTGGAACAATTTCAATTTGACGGATTCTTAAATTATTTTTATTCAAGGATAAGGAGGATTTGTGTTGTCCTTTCACAAGCTTTGGAGGAACTCGTTATCAAATCTTCTGGTATCAGTAGGAGTCAGAGGGAAGGACATTTCGATATTTCTGTTTTTCACTTTCAGTACCGCCTGAATTGACAACGGCTACAACCCGCCATTGCAGAGTGCACAGAAAGCGCCAGGCAGAGTGCGGAAGAGGAGGAGGAAACGAAGGTTCAGAGCAGGAGGAGAATCAGTGGAAGTTTGAATTTAAAACAGTGTTAATCCTGACACTAAGAGGACTTAACACAAATGCCGGCCCCCTTTCTCTGGTTTTTTTTTCTTTTTTTTTTTTTTTGGCGGTACTGGGGATTGAACTCAGGACCCTGTGCTTGCTAGGCAGGCGCTTATTCCACTGAGCTATATCCCCAGCTCCTTTTTCCAGCGTTGTAAACACTGGTTTAGTTTACTTATTAAAACCCAGCCATCCTCCCTGCCTCTCAGCTTGACTAGGTTCAAGGTACATTAGGAATAAAAATTTTACTTTTAAAAAGCTGAGGCTGCAGCTTAGTGATCGAGAGCCCCCGAATCCCACCCCCGGTGCTGCAGAGAACCAAGGAAACAAAACAAAACTCTGACTAATATCACAAAATTAGCCCTGGAGCATTGTGCTAGCAATTCTCCATTCTTGTTCTGTTTTGTAAAGGACTAAATGTGACAGGCTGTTATGGTTTGTGTCTCTATGTCCCCCCAAATCCTCATGCAATTATGGGTGGCTGTTAGAATTTATGACTGATCCATGATCCCATGCTGAGATTAAAGGTGTGAGAGCTATACCCACCCTACAGCAGGTAGTTTGCTGGGATTGTGGGTGTGAGAGCTGTACCCTAGGGCGGATAGCTTGTGTATGAAGGGAGAGAAAGAGGCTGCTGGCTGTCATTGCTGCCTGCCATTCCTCCCTTCTTGTGCTTGTTGTTTTGCTGTGTACCGCCACCATGAACTGTTGCCCTCTGCCATGTGCCACTGTGCCTCAGAACCAGCCAAGTATGGACTGAAACCTCTGCAAACTGTAAGCTAAATAAACCTTTCCTTCCTTCATTTTGGGTGTTGGGTAGTTTTTCTCAGAAACAAGAAAAAAGTAGCCAAGACACAGGTGCTGCTGGCACTCCAGATGAGCGTGAGATGGTTAAGGAAGGAAGCTTTATATGTCCTAAAATTTACACGTTGCTCTTATTCCATATTAAAGCATGTATTTAATGCACTGTGGAGACTCTTCTGGAATTGAGATGAGAGAATGATTTAAAAAGGTTAAATAATTGCTCAGATTGTAATGGAGGACTACAGGACTACATTTAATGCTGACCAGTAAGATTAATGGAAACTGAAGTTGTGATGAAGGATTTTAGGCAAACAGAAAGACCTAGGGGCAGATTTCATGAGAAGATTGTGAGTTGAAGCCAAGCCCGGACAATCTGTAGACTTAATGAGACCCTGTCTGAAAACAAATAATAAAAAATAAGATATACCTTGGTGCAAAGGTCCTAGGTTCAATCCCCAACATTGACAAAACATTGTCTCCAAAATGTTCCTCAGCATATCACTTCTTATGACTCATGTATATGACCATTAAACATAGTGATACTATATTGGGGTATGTAATTGTTTAACAACATAATATTAAGTCAAATTTTTGATGGACATTGCATGTCTGACAATATATACTTCCTACCACAAATTGTTGCAATTTTATGTATATTTGCAATTTAAATTCATTTAATATTCCCAAGGACTCCTCTGACATGATCAATCATATGATTACTCTGACCCGGGCAACACTTGCCTGATTTTTCTGTGTCTCCATTTCTGTTATATATTTTATTAGGTGGTACTCGAGTATTATACACATTTCCATATTCACTTATGATATCAATACTGATAAGTACCACTGTTTTATCCCAGATAAGTACAGGGTATGGAAGGACTCCATTAACTGTCTATCATCACGTGTCAGTAAGTGGCCATGCAAGTCTCAAGAGAAAAGGACACCACCAGTGACAGGAAGGCAACCACCTTCCATGCTTCTGCAGAGTCCCACCTGAGTTTCTCCTGTTTGACAAGATCCATTTATGCTGTGCAATTTTATCTTCATTCTTCCCTTTAAAGCGAAGAATTATGGCACAGGAAGTGAGAAATCAGAGTTCCATGACCTCATTCATCCTGGTGGGGTTCTCAGAATACCCGCACCTCTGGGCACCCCTCTTCCTGGTGTTCCTGGCCATCTACACACTCTGCTGGGGAACTTGGGCATAATTGTGGCCAGAAAGATGAACCCCAAGCTCCACACGCCCAGGTACTTTTTCCTCAGCCACCTCTCCTTTCTGGACATTTGTTACTCCAGTGTGTTTACACCCAAACTGTTGGAAATCTTGGTTGTGGAAGACAGAACCATATCCTTTGGAGGATGCCTGACACAATTTTTCTTTATTTGTGGATGTGTGATTACGGAGATGTTCATGCTGGCAGTGATGGCCTATGACCGGTTCGTGGCTGTCTGTAACCCCCTGCTCTACACAGTGGCTATGTCTCCTAAGCTCTGCGCTCTCCTGGTAGCAGGGACTTACATGTGGGGTGGCCTCTGTTCCTTGGCAATCACATATTCCCTTGTGCAGCTGTCCTACTGTGAGTCCAACACCATAAATCATTTTGGCTGTGAGTACTCCGCTGTCCTCTCTGTGTCCTGCTCTGACCCCTCCTTCAGCCAGATGGTATGCCTTGTCATTTCCACCTTCAATGAGGCTTGCAGCCTCCTGATCATCCTTGCCTCTTATGTCTTCATAGTCCACAGTGTTATGAAGATGACCTCCAAGAGTGGACTCAACAAAGCCTTCTCTACCTGCGCCTCCCACCTGACAGCCATCAGCATCTTCCATGGCATCATCTTCCTTCTCTACTGTGTGCCCAGCTCTCAGAGCTCCTGGATTCTGATCAAAGTGGCCACTGTGCTATTTACAGTCCTGGTCCCCATGCTGAATCCCCTCATCTACAGTCTCAGGAACAAGGATGTGAAAGACACAGTCAGGAAGATAATCATATCTAAGTTGCATTTTCATTCATCGTAGCTCTAATAAATATGTATTTATATCTTAACCCTATGCATGTTTAAAAGTATTGATGATACTTCAGTTTCAAAGTAATATATGACTTTTTCATACTGGCCAGTCTTACTGGGGTGAGATGAAATCTCAATGTTGTTTTTATTTGCATTTCTCAAATGACTAAGGATGTGGAACATTTTCTCATATATTTATTTGCCATTTGTATTTCTTTGTCTGAGAAGTGTGTATTCATCTCAGATGCCCATTTCTGGATTGGGTCTTTGAATTTGTTTTTTTTGTTTTTTGTGTTTTTCTGTTGTTGAGAGGATTAATTGTCTGACCAATTTTGCATGTCTGTATATGGGTTCATATATTTACACTTCGAAGATATCAATGGATAAAGCAATAACCACTGTTGAGATCAGGTCACCTTGTCTGTAGATCAGTTGTGATTGTACTATTTTTATGCTAATTTGTGTCTGTTTGTTAATATGTTTTTGTGCTTTTATTTTTTTAAAAATAAAAAAACAAAGTAATATATGATTATGCTTTAAATGAAATAATCAAATCAATGCTGTTTAATGGTTCAGAATGCCTTACGATGATGTTTGGTTTAAGACAAATACACTACTTGCGTATTCACTTTTTTAAATAGATTCCCCCATGGAAAATATGGAGGTCAGATTGAGGAGGAACTAATCTAAATTTAAAACTAAGGACTTGGGTGATGGTTTGACTTTAAACTGTGCTTAACAAGACCAATGCAAATATATATGATAGCAGCCTTCCCTGGAGCCAGAATGAGCTACTTTTCATTTTGAACCTAAATGTAAAGCATTTCAGTTCCAAAACAATGTGCTAAAATAATGCTAATACCAAGAATAAATATCAATATAACTCTAATAACTACATTCACTATTGAGAAATGCATGACCAAAATTATTAAATTTTACAGTAGTTCACACATTCAAGCAATAGTCTTTCAAATAAATTTCTTCCCTGTCATAGAATGCCATCTATATGTACTCAGATGCTGGAACAAAAGAGGAAAGATAATTTATTTTACCCTAACTTCCCATGGACTTTGAATATTCATTGTCACATGCTACTAGCTTAAAAAACTACATTAATAGTAATTTCTTTCTTACCATATTGCTTTTAAATGCCAACTTTACGATAAAATCTCCATATAGATATTCATCAGTGTTACTAGAACCATCTACACTTCATGTAAGGTGGTGCCATTCCAGGCTGAGGAGGCCAGGCAAGTTTTGCTAGCAACACTTCTTTCAGTGTGGATCTCCTCAAATATCTTTCATCATCTTTATATTCTTTGGTGCTGTAGTCTGTGAGAATGCCACAAAGTGCATAGGCCAAGAGAAAATGTTCAGGTCTTGCAACGCCTAGCCTAGGAACTGCCACATTTTCTTCAGCTAACAAAACACTGACCATATAGCAGGTCTCAGCTCTCCTCCACAACTGCAGAGTTACACCTTCCCATAACGAGGTACGAATTGGTCACAGGTGTGAGTGATCAATGAGGAAGTGAACCCAGCTACACAGTGCGGCTCACACAGGTTCAGTAATCTGTTCTTTTATACTCAAGTACTGCTGTATGTTCTTAGCTATTACCTCGTTAAACTAAATCATGCTATCAATTAGAAGTAGGATACTATCTTTTTATGTCTCTCCTCTTGGTGACTCACACCTTCTAAATTTTAATAAAATTTTTGATGCTTATTTTGTTCATTTCACTGCATGCTTTTGAAGACTGACTCTGTCCTGTGCTGGAAAATTTATATTCTCTATCTTCTAAGGCATTGGGAGATGTGGCTTTTTCTTTTCTGTTACATCTGTGTATATCCATCCATGCTCTTTACATATTTTTTACTTTAAAAAAGTCTTCATTATTTTGACTTTGTTTTTTGGTGTATTTAATCATTATTAAGAGTACTATTTTGCTTTCAGAGATAGGAAGGCAAAATACAACGAATGTATGTGGGTTTGGAATTTTGGATGAAAAATCTATTATCACTTCAGCAATAAGAGAATGGATACATAGAAAACATATGGGTTTAGTTTTGGTTAAATAAATATAAAATATTGGCAAAATTAACATCAAATATTAACATTATTATGTTTCTTTCAGGAATATTAGTTTTCTTTACTTTTTACTACATTGACCTTTTCATATTTTTCTTTTTAATGCTTATGTTTCTGATATAGTAAAAGTAGTACATTTTCTGAAAAATTTAGTAAAAATAGCATGAACTGCTGTGGTAACACTTCTGTAAAGTATTTAAGAAAAAAATTTTAAAAGAGAAATAATAGCATAGGTAGTTTATATTTAAAAATAAAATGTTAAAGATTATTTTGTATATGTTTTTCCTTTTTCCAAATTTTTTACCCACAACACATATGTTTATTACATTTACAACATGAAATTTATAATGTACCTTCTGTTTTAAAAATTATGCTGTCTGCAGAATTTTTATTTATAAGGCTCCTACAAGTATTCAATACATGAGTTACTGCATAAAATAGGAAAGATCTGTGAATGGCACTGCCAAACTTGAAAAAAGTGGCATTTTGCGAGTAGAAAATTGTGCTTCTTCAGGCATTGGGCTGAATTCCCGCATCTGCAGCCTCAGGAATAAAGATGTGAAAGAGACTCTCAGGAAAACAGTCATATCTAAGTTCCAATCTCACTCAATGTTATTGAAATAATTGGACTTTTTAGGACTTAACTCCATCCATCTTTATGTGTGTTAGTAAATACATGATTGTCCTTTAAATTAATTAAATAATTAATTAATACTGGTCTGTGTTTAGAATGTCTTAATTATTTCTGTTTTAATACAAATATATTCTGATGCACTTTATCTGAGGAGTTTCTCAAAATATTTGTTTGAACACCTCTCTACTGAATATTGGGAAAATCAGAATGAAGAAGAAATCTGGATTTGGGACTTGTTACCTAAGTCTTAAGATCAAGTTGTCCTCAATAAAAAATAGTATAGATAGAAAATAACTGTCTCTGTTTGGTCCATATGGAAGATCTCACTACCTACTTTTCTCAGTGAGCAAGTCCTATTAAGCACATTGCTTGTTTCCTCTAAAAATTTCATTTTAAGCATGGTGAGGGGTTGGAGTTTATGTTATAAAAATAGTATCTTTTGGTAAGTAGGTGCTGAAAGTTTTTGCTATTATCTGTATGCATCACTCATTTTTCAGTAACTGTACACCAAATCCAAAACAGCTTTTGAAATAATGCTCATGTGTCTTTGAGGATCACAAAGCCTTTTTGCAATCGCCCCATGGGAGACCACCCTTCGCAAACCAGCTCATGAGGTATCTTGGATAGCTGAAAACGAAGGGTACCCTGGCCACGGCATTCCTCTAAGAGCCTTGTTTTTCTGTGCATTGAGAGGACTTTGTAGGATGGGATACCAACACGCTCTAGTCTCCCATTTCAATTTTGAAGGGCCTTCATTGTTGACTGAATTCCTAAATGTTTGCTGAAAGCTTAACCCTCAGTGGCGTTGTTCATATCTCCCTCAGAGGATACCTCAGTCCACTCCTTGTGTACATCTTCTATTCCATACACTCATCCACGCTGGAAGTGATGGGTTATGACTGTGACAGTTGCTGATCCAGAAGTCGTTCTTGGTGACTGCATCCTATTCTTGGAGTAATTTGTGTATTTCATATTCCTAAATATTCACACACCTGTGACTGACCTTATCAACCATAGCTCTAAGTTTATGTATATGAACGTGATTCCAGTTTTTCTTTGGGGGGCTCTGTAAACTATTAGCTAGAAAAGCACTTTTTCTCTATGTTTTAATAAAACATCCAGCCTGATGACCATTATCACTTCCTAAGATTGGAATACTTTCTTTTTTATTTTAAAGAGAATAAAAAAATAAACACATTAGAAACAATATGGAATTTCAAAAACAAGATAATAGGAACTCAACAAATGTCATATTGCATATTGTTTTCTTCAAAGTAGTTGTTCAGGTTACCAAATATAAGCATGCTAAATTGGTGAAAAAGTAAGCATTAACTGTTCCTTTCAAAAAACAATTGAAACTAGTAGTACAGTTATCTTAATTATATATATATATATATATATATATATATATATATATATATATTTCCCCTTCTTTCTTTTCTCCTTTTTCAGCAGAAGGAGTTCTATAAACCTTCCACCTGTAACTCTCCATCTTGGCCTAGGCACCTACCATCGCGGTTTCCCTGGTACCATCTCTTTACTCTGCCATGTTTTTCCTTGTAAAATTGCATGGCTTGTGGTCAAGAGGCCTCCTGTTTGTAATACATCTTCCATCCCCGTGCATAACCCACTGATGTAGAGCCTCAGGAGCAAAAATGTGAAGGAGACCAAAGGAAGACAAGCAATGTCTAATGAATGAACCACCACGTGTAATTTCAGGGATACTAATTATTTATTCTTATAGTGTAGGTAGAATTGTTCCACATCAAATCAGTACAGGGATCCTTGGTAACATTCAATGAATATTCCAGTATCTGTTCACCGTACTATATGCTAAAATATTATTTAAATTACAAAAACTGTCAGGGATGAAATTTCAGCCGACTTACACTAAGACTGTGCTTTGGGTGTGATACAGTAGATTCTGCCTTAATGTACAGTAACATGTAATTGTCAAGGCCAACATTCAGTTGATAGAGATTTTGTATGTGATGAGCTGAAGAATTAAAGTTTAATGGAAAGGTTTGCTACATAACATAAATGTATTATATGGAAAGCTCTTTATTATTAAACACTAAACATATAAAACTATTGGCAATTCTACATGGGCCATTTAGCATTGAATATTTTATTTTAAAAAAGAAATATATCTTCTATAAAAACTCTGGACTCGAGTGTAAATCATATTTGGCATTGTACATTGTGTTCCTTCTCTATGTACCAGATCATGAAACTATGATGAAAATATATGTCATTATAACTTGACCATTTGTGCCACTAAGACTGTGTATCAAATTTTACCACTTTTTGAAAAGTTGATTGAAAAACTTTTCCATTCATTTTCATGTCTGAGAAAAGTGTGAGATCTGAGTTATTTTTCAACTAGTTTCTCTGTGACTGTCCAGTATAACTAGGTTTTACATGTAACTCAGAGTTCTTTTTCTGGCCTCAATGATTTATCGATGAAAAGGAAACAATCAGAAATTCCAGTGACATTCAATGATTAGTATTTGTAACAATGACCTGGTGGAAGTCGCTCTGCTGTTATCAGTGGAGTTACTTGGGATTGGAGAATGGCTCACTTCGTTTCAATTAAATACCTGACTGAATATGTTAGTGGGGTAAATATAGGAACTTATAAGCAAAGACTGACTTACATGGTTTTTGCTGGATATTCCATATTAAAAATTTCTCACAACTGTAAATTCAAACATTAATTAGCTTCTTAATTGTAGTCTACAATTCTTTTTGAGGTAGGGTCTCCCCATGCTGTTGTGGCTGGCCTGGAACTCACTGTGTAGCCCGGGCTGGACTTGTACTCATGGCTGTTCTCCTGCCTCAGCTTCCCAAGTACTGGGATTACAGGCCTCCACCACCATGCCTGACTTCTAGCATGACTGTTCTAATTCTACTTGTGCTAAAAATGTCTGCAGATGTCTTATTTTCAAATACCTATATGTAGTGCAGTTCTCAGTATTTTATTGTCAACAACCATCATGGTATTTTAGTGGTTTGGTCATTGACATCACTGTCTCTCTTCCCTGACTCGGGCACTACAGGAATAGATGTAGGAATCCATGTTGTATATGTAAAACCCTAGGGCTATACCCTGTAGGGTATACTGTGGAAGAGAAGAATCTAAAGCAAAATTCTGGCATCAAACACACCCAAGTTTTGCAAAATCCCATATCAAAATTTCATAGCAAGTTTGTAAGTTTGGATGCAAGAATATGTAAAATATAATATTAAATCTATTCCTATATAAGTACATGTGTAAGCATGTACACAAAGTGAAAAGAAAAAGAAAAGTACATTGAGTACTTTTTAAGTAGGTGTTAGAAAAAATATGACTGGGTTGTTGTTTCTCTTTAATGATTCTCAGAAGTACCAGGTCCACAATGGGGTAATTTTTTTTCAGATATGAAGATCAACATAGTACTGATTATGATGATATTACATTCTGAATAACAGAAGAGGAAATTTTCTCTACTCACATTGTTAATAGCTCATAACAACTACCTCAGAATTCTCTGGGGCTTGTATCTCCCATGTCAGGCAGATAAAAGTAAATCAGCATAATGACAGAATATAATCAATGTCTCTGTCTACCTCAAGGTATCACTGTGCTTCCTCCAGGATATTTTAACACTTAAAATATTATTATTTTTAGTTGTTTCATCTAATATTATTCTGTAATGGTTACCCAATGTGCAAATTTATAAGTACATTTTAATCATTTTAATTTTGAAGAAGATTGGGCCTGCAGTTTATTAATAATGGCAAAGAAATAATTAAGTAGATAATTTGAATCAAGAAATCTGAATTTTGGTGAGTAGCTCCAAAGTTGTCCATCTTTTTATCTGCTATGAGATATGTTGAGTTCCAGAGGCTTTTGCGAGGGAAAAATTCGTGTGAACTATGATAAAATTATGTCTATTTAATTCATCTCATGGTGCAAATTCAAGGCACTATACTTTCCTCATTTACCAATCATTTTACTGAGTTTGAAACTATATCCTCATATGCTTTCTAAGATAAATTAGGGGTTTTAAATAAAATTCTAAATGTAAGCCTTTGTATGCATCAATTAATGAGTTCATGAAATGTAGAACTCTAATATGTACATGAATGTGCATATAAAATAGTAAATATTTCAAAAATATTATAAACTTGTGGGTACATTAAGTGTGAGGAAATACAGCAGGAGAAAAGTAGTGATTTGAATTCACCAGAATTTTTGGATGAGACATGTATGGAACTCACCATTGAAATAGGACACTACAAAACTCTAGAGAAAAGCTATTTGACTGGATAAATTGAAATAAATGATTGCATAGAATAAAATTTTTAAATACTGACATGATGAGCATTATATTTAGTGACAAAAAATGTATAGATACTTCCTGGGCAATACTATAGGAATCAAAGTAGAATAGTTTCACTTTGGTGTATTTTGGCATAGATTTGTATCCAAAAAAGTGAAATTATGGGTTTCAAGTGTAAAGGGTAAGTAGATTGTACCTTCCAGGAAATGAAAGGTGGTAAAAGCGGGAGTGCATAGAAATGGACACCTTAAACTTTTCTTAACTTTTCCCTTTTTTCTGATGCCCTTTCCTGAAGTCACGAACTGAAATGATTATAGGATAAGCACAAATGTACCAGCTGTTTGAAAAAAAGGGAAAATGAATCATGTATCCCTGAAAGGAGATATCAGAGGAAATTTGAATTCAGAATGGAGCTGTCATTCTAAAGCTAAAAGTATTCTAGAAATGTTCATTCTTAAGGTATCTTTTTCTCTTTTGTTTTTCTTTTGAAATGCCTTGGACATAAGTATGATAGATTCATAGATCCAAGAAGTTCTCTAGACTCCTTTCATCCAGAGAACAGCACTTTAATAAAATTATTAGCATACCATTATTTTAGCTATTATTGTGTCCTCAGTGCATTTTCTTGTGCCCATTTGCTTGTAAACATACATCATACAGGCCGTGCCAGAAAAATGATTGAGACATGGGTGAAGGGAAGACACCTGCCATCTCCTGAACCTTCCACACTGCGGTGGCTCCCTGCACTTACAAAAATAAAAGCCTATTATCATGGGAAGTAGGTTCTCTCCCAGAACTCAGGGAAAAGAATATTTCTGAACAGTTTACAAAATGTTTTCAAATTCCTGTGGGGTGGAGAAAAATTAAAAAGTCATAATGATCAGTATGATTAACGGAAATGGAAATATATGGAAGGGTTCTAGGCAAATAGCCCTGAGTTAAGGCAAGCAGTATGTGAAGGGGTCCACCCAATTAGGTCAGAAAGTCATGTTGGTAGAAACTGGAAATAAGACAATCAAATGGGAACTAAAATGTCATAAAAACGCAAAATATTCAGAATTGTCTAAATTCTTTGTGTGCTAACCTAAGGTTTATGGGTGACCAGTAATCCAAGCACAAAATATGGCACCAGAGTCAACTGAGCTCAGTTCAGATAATTCACTACAAGTTCTACATTCTGAGAAATAGCAAAGTAAGGCAGTTCCCTGTTGTTATTCCTTCTGCACATGATAGATTCTTCTACAGTGGAATCTTAGTGCAGAAACCCACACAGGAAAACTTAGTGCTATACTAATACAGAGTAGAATGTATAAGATATTTTTTCACCTACCTGAGAAGTAAATGGGAAAACAGAATAAAGATTTTTACTGAAGAAAAAGGAAAAGAACTATTCTAATGGGTGCTACAGTTGAAAGTCCACACTGCAAAA
>PVLD010026045.1:0-22791 GCA_004027595.1 Dinomys branickii | reverse complement strand
CTGTAGCTTTGAAATTTAAATACTGAGCTGACTACAGTGCTAACCTGTTGGTTTGAATCTACCTAAGACAGGGACAGTGGAATACTGGTGCAGGTCAGGCCTCTGTTCTTGGCTTCTTGTGCTTAGGGTCATTTCTTTCTGTGATCCTTTCCAGCCCTACAGTGCCCTGTCTTTGAAGGGCTATCATTTATGCCTGCAGCTGTGGTTCGTGGGTGAGATAAAAGCAATGTAGCGGTCCAGGGGGAGAGTCACATGACATAGGGTAGGATAAAAGACCTGGCCGAGAAAAATAGTTAAAGCCTTCAACCAAATCTGTTGCTATTACTTACTGGGTGCTTTTCAGAATAGAGCATCAAATAAGTAACTTTGAAATTGAACTCTGTAACCAAGAATTGTGTAGCTCATTGATGGCAACTCAAAACCCAATTATTTATTGCAAAATGCCAACTGCAGTTAAACCCTAATACTGAGGTTTTAGTTTAGAAAAAACAACTCACACACTGGGCTCCTGTGCCCACAGAGAAGGCTCTGTGTGCCTGTTACAGCCCATGTACCATGGGTTCACTGCCAGTTCACCCACCCTTCTTCTCAAGTGTATTAAGGGATGACGTAGTAATCAGTCATTGCTTTTCCTTAGGAAGCGAGCACCTGCTCTGCAGCACGGTGAAAGCTGCCAGTGTGCCTGTCAAAGAGGTGAATTTAGGTGATGTGCATAAAACCTGGCGTGGAGCACCAGTGTGCACAGTCACTGGTGATAGTAGCAGTTCTTTTGTGTTCTTTTGGCAGCTTCTGAATCCTATGGGTGCTTTGTATTGTAACATTTATAATGAATGAAATACACAGGGTTTATTTACAAAGGAACCCTGTTATATTGAAATAGATGTTACAACACCAAAATGACAAATCTATGATCTGTTGTGTGGTGCTGGGCATTGAATGAGGTCCTCACCTGTGCTAGGCAAGCACTCCACCACCGAGCTGTGCCCCCAGCCCACCCGTGTTTTTCAGAAATACATTCAGTAGGATCCAGGTCAGGTCTACTATGTATTTTGAAAGTAATGATGACTGGACAATAATAGAGGAGGGAGCGTCTGCAACAACTGTCATGTGACATGGAAGTGCGTGTGGTCTCTACTGGTAGGTCATTGTATGGGCGCCACTGGAATTTGTCACCTGTTATTACCTACTACTCCTAATAAAAAGTGAAAGAAACGGTAAATTACAGGCTAGAAAAAAATTAAGATGTAATTTTTTTCCCAATCGCCTAAATTCTGTTCAAGGAGTCCAGTAGCCCAGGTTAAGAACCCTTGTTTTGGAATGAAGTAATAGAATTATTTATATAGCTCATTGGTTTATAAACATTAAAAAGAAAATGCTAATATTTATAGTGCTTCTCTTTTGCAGGTGTTAATAACACAGTTTATGGAATAGATGCAATGAATCCATCTTCAAGAGATGACTTCACAGAGTTTGGAAAGTTACTAAAAGATAAAATTACACAATATGAAAAGTCACTATATTATGCCAGTTTTTTGGAAGCCTTAGTTCGAGATGTGTGTATTTCATGTAAGTAATTTTAACCTGTGGCCCCTCTGCCTAATTTAGCGAGGACATCTGCAAGAGGATGAAAGGATTTATTTGGTTTGTTTTTGCCTTTTGATGGTATAATACAGACTCAGAATTTGTGTAATTACCTTGGCAATGTTTTGCATGTGCAGTTAGCCATGAGTGTTGGGTTTTTTGAGGAGGGTGGGACAGACTCCCTTGTTTTATTTACTTTTTGTCTTTTGGAGACAGGGTCTCGCTATGCAGTTCAGGCTGGCCTTTAGCTCACTTTGTAGCCCAGGCTGGTCTGGAACACTCAAAGATCCTCCTGCCTCAGCCTCTCAATTGCTGGGATTACAGGCGTGTACTGCCACGCCTGGCTTTCCTTCTTGTTTTATTTATTTATTTATTTATTTATTTTTTTTTTTTTTTTGCGGTACTGGGGATTGAACTCAGGACCCTGCACTTGCTAGGCAGACGCTTATTCCACTGAGCTATATCCCCAGCCCCTTTCCTTCTTGTTTTAATAGTGGTTTCCCAGACAGACATTTGGGCTTATAGGCAAGATACTCGTCAAACACCAGCCTGTTCTTTTTATCTAATAATCTCATGAAAGAGGCTATGAAGTGTCTTTTGGGGAAAGTGGTCTCTGGACTTGTGGGATTATAGAGATGGCTGTGACTTCACATATTTTATGAATAAGAAAGCCTAAGACACTAGGACAAGGTACAGGTTGCTTGATAAGAGCTGACATTCTCTGAGGCTGGGTGGCTCTGGTGCCATGCCCCACAGAGTCACACCTTTCTAGGTAGAGTGTATGGACATGACAACCTTGGGTGGTGTAGAGTTAACGTGGATAGGACTGGTTTTGCCAGTATGTGCTGTTTTTAAGACTGAGAAAGAAGAATGCTGTATAATTAGTTAAAATTGGGTTTTCTAGCCAGGTGTGGTAACGCATACCTGTAATCCCTGTACTCGGGAGGCTGAAACAGTAGGATCACCACAAGTTTGAAGCCAGTCTAGGCTTCAGAGTGAGTTCAAGACCAGCCTGAACTACATAGTGAGACTCTTAAAAAGGGGTCCTTTGCTAAATGATCACCAAACTGGGGTTTTAAATTTGATCAGTGATATTGTCAGAGGTGTTATTTTATTTTACCTGTACTGTTTTTGTTTTTGGAGGTGCTTTTTAAACCACTGAAAGTTGTCTGGCAGATAAAACTTGTGGTTCTTTCCAGCTCCAAGGATGGGAGGATATGTTGTCCACTAAACCGGCATGTCACTAGTAGTACACCAAGATAGTAACTGTTTTCATTATAGCTCCTGTGCTAGAAAATAGAGACTCCTGAATGTAGGGGGTTTCCCCTGCAGGCTTAAGAATGTTTTGCACGTGTTGGGGGGCATGTTGCCAAGCTGGAAGCAGACACCACAGGCCTGTAATCCCAGCACTGAGGGAGGCTGAGGCAGGAGAATCAAAAGTTTAAGTGCTACCAGGGCAACTTAGCAAGACCCTGTCTCAAAATAACCAAAGAAAGGGCTGTGTATGTAGCACAGTAGGTACATAGTAGAGTGCCCCCAGCCTTAATCCCCAGTACTGGAAAAAAACTGTCACTGGGAGTGGCACTAAACACCTGTAACACCAGTACTGGCGAGGCTGAGAAGCAGGAGGATCGTGAGTCCATCCTGGACTGACCCCTTTCTCCAAAAAAAACGTCATTTAGCTACTCTCCTGACTGAGTGTTTAGGGTATAGGTATGGTAAAGGAAGGGAGCATTGTGAGCTATAAACTCTTCTCTATGGTTGAGCTGTTTTGTGATACAGGATGCGATGCCAAAAAAAAGTGAATGTTTAAATTGATCACAGTGAGCTGGGTGTGGTGGTGCATACCCATAATGCCAGCACTTGGGAGGCTGAGACAGGAGGATTGCTGTGAGCTTGAGGCCAGCCTGGGCTACACAGTTCAAGGCCAATCTACACAGTGAGACCTTGTCTCAAAAAAAGAAAAGAATACTCGTCCTCACTCCAAACACTTACTCATCGTTCTTTCATGGTTGTTTTGACTTTGGAGAAGAGCCAGAAGTAACACTGTCAGATCTGGTGAATAAGTTGGATGAGGACACATGATAATGCTTTTACAAGCCTTTCTGCGAGGCGCTTGGGAGCAGCATTCACTGTAGGCTTTATCATACCTTGTGAAAACACAAGACTTCCAGAACTGTTTGGAAAAGTGGCACGAACAGTGCATGTCTTTTACCATAATTTAAAAAATTTTCTTTTTTTAACCAGGAATTGAATTCAGGATCTTGCACTTGCCAGGCAGGTGCTTGTGCCACTGAGCTATATTCCTGGCCCTGTTTTTTTTTATTTTAAAACTATTTTGGTATGGGGGTGTTGAGACAGGGTCTCACTATATATCTTTCAGTATAATAATTTTTTTCAAGACAGGGTTTTGCCATCCAGCTCTGACTGGCCTTGACCTCACTGTGGAGTCCAGGCTGCCTTGAACTTGTGGCAATCCTCCTGCTTCACCCTCCTGAGTACTGGGACTATAAGTATATGCCACTATGCCTAGCTAACATTGTGTGTGTGTGTGTGTGTGTGTTGCTTGCCTTGTGTGTGCAAGAATTCTACTACTGAGCCATATCCTCAGCCCTATGTTTTCTGATCGGCTTGTGTAAAGTTAAATTTTTATTACTGAATTTACCGTTTGAAGTACTGCGTTCTGATCTATGATCCCATCCATAAATATAATGATTCCTTATCACTTTCATATTTACAAATTCAGTCATTTCAAAGTTAGTTTTGTTTGAGACAGGGTCTTGCTATGTAGTTCAGGTTGACCTTGAACTCAGGATGCCTTCAAACTTGTGGCAGTTTTCCTGCCTCAGCCTCCCCAGTGCTAAGAGTACAGGTATGCGCCACTGCACTTAGCTTAGAATTAGTTTAGTGATATACAAGTTAGGATTCTCAAAACATTTTTTTAAAAATGCCTATTTTGCTTTAACTTCTCAAAATGCTTAAAGGTTGGTTTTGTAGATGTTTCTTTTTCTTTTTAGTGGAAATCGATGACTTGAAAAAGATTACCAATTCATTGACTGTGCTTTGCAGTGAAAAACAGAAGCAAGAAAAGGTAAGAGCAAACTGTAGGGAAATGTTTACTACATTAGGATTAGTTATGGGTAGAATATTCTCAAGATGTAGGAGGAACCTATCAAGTTTAAAAGTGAAGCAGTTCAGCCAGGTGTGGCAGTGCACACCTGTAATCACAACACCCTGGGATGCTGAGCTAGGAGGCCCAAAAGACAGTCCAACTTAATGGTGTAGCCAAGACCCTGTGCCAAACAGAAAACTACAAAAAGGGCCTGGGTTTCTTTCTTGTTTTTTTTTGGTGCTGGGAACGCCTTTGCCAGGCAGACATTGCACCGCCGACCTACATCCCTGGCCCAGGGCCTGGGTTTAGTCCCGAGTACTACAAAGACAAACAAAAACCACGCAGTTCACAAGTGCCAGTGAAGTTGGACTAGGAGTGCAGATGCCGTTACTCTCCTTTTTGTTTATAGCCACCTTGTGGGCCTTTCTGAGTTAACAGAAATATCTATAGCTTAAGCTTGAGCTGTCCCTTAAAGAATGGAAGTTTTTCTGGGACCAGAAGCCTGGGCATCTTGTAAGTGTTGCTATACCAGAGAAAATACCAATAGCAGATGAAATCTCATTAATTAACTCTTGCTCTTATCCTTAGCAAAGCAAAGCCAAAAAGAAGAAGAAAGGTGTGGTTCCTGGAGGGGGATTAAAGGCCACCATGAAAGATGATCTGGCAGATTATGGTGGCTATGATGGAGGATATGTACAAGACTATGAAGACTTCATGTGACATTTTACCTTCTGGTGTCTTCTTTCTGTTGCCCACAATTCCTTCAACATGTAGCACAACTTCCTTTCCTTTCAGTTCTGCCAAATGCTACAATCAGAAGTGCAGTATCTTGTGCTGGTTATTTAACCCCTTGACACTTAGGTGCTAATGTGCAAATGAGGGAACTTGGATCTTGCTGCCAAGGGGTTAAAATTAGAAACTTCAATTGCTACTAAATCATAGTTGAAAAACAGATCTAATAATGTTGTCATTGTTGCTATCTGGTTCCATAGCAGCATTCACTAAATTGGAAACAAAGGTTGCAACATGACAAAAATTATGTAGTACTTACCAGCACTATTCAGTAATACAGCCTTAACCATACCTCTTTGAACTACTTCATAACTTGTCAAGAAAAGCAGTTTGTAGCAAGGGCATGTGGTATGCACCTAGTATTAAAATTGCTTTGTCTTAAAATTGAGCGTGAGGATATTAAAAATCCATTGCGAAGAAGACTGCTTCTCTCAGAGTGAAGATACTTAAATGCCCAGACCCTCCACCTTCGAAGCTTGAGAAGGGTAACCCTCTCCATTATTGCAGTACAAGTTGTGGGATCTGTTGAGTGCATAGACTATCTAGTTTTTAATTTATTAAGACTATTTCTACTGATGGTGTGCTTCAGGATGGGGGAGGGCGACTACCTGACTCAAGTTTCTGAGAAATAAATCTTGTTCTTCTAGGCTGCAGTGGAACAACTTCAACAGGGTTTTGGCATTTCCTTTCCTTTATAAAACATGCTCAGCAAACTGCACCAGTTAACTACAGTTTGGTAAATTGTTATGTTCACAATTATGACATCTGCGATGTTTTATAAAGTAACTAATTTAATAAAATTACTATTGTGAGGACTTAAATTTTGTGTTACATCCCAAGAGATATTTTTGGAGAGTACAGAATGCAGCTCTTGGGACTAGAGTTATCTATATACTTACTAAAGCTTAATCAGTGCTTGGTGTAGTTACAGCTTTAAAACAAGAATGATTTGCCAGGTCATTAATTGTGTCACCATAGAGCAACAAAGCTGTAAGGCTATCTTATTTATTTGGGAAATTATTTTGTTTAGATACTAAGGTCTAATTAAGTACTAGAAGAACTATTTATTTGGAGTAATAGAGCCAACAACTCAGGTTATGGGTAAAGCATGAACTGGGATCTTTATCTTGTCCTAAGTGATTTAACAAGATTTGTGGGTTTGCCTTTTTTTTTTATCCCAACTGTCACAACCAGAGCAAAATATTTTTAAATTTCCATAGGAAATATGATCCTCAGCTCTGTAGACTAAGTGTAAAACAAGACCATTTAAATGACTTGGTGAATTAATAGAAGGTCTGACTACACAGCAATAATTATAGCAAATACTGTTTTAAGATAGACAAGGGCTAAGATTTCCTTAGCAGAAATAATGACATACACTGAATTTAAAATCTATTTTATTAGAGAAAGATCAGTTTCTAACAAATGAAAATGTATCACCTGTTCCTTAACTGTGTAAATAATATTAAATTTCTTTGAAACTGGAATCTGTAGGCACAGGTATCCTTTAATTATTGCATTACCTCCTAGTGCAGCAGTTTCATCCTGAGGAAGTTTTTGATCTTAACACCAGCACCCATGTAAAGTGGTGTAGATGAACAGTCACTTCCAAACAAGGATTCCCTGCTCAGAATTCTCTCCATTATCTGTCACCAACAAAGGACTGAGACGTTATATTCCTGGGCTTTCCCAACTCAGACCACAAGCTGCCCAGTGCACTCTACTCTTGATCATGGACATCTGTCAGAACCTCCTGTTATAAAACCACAAGCATCTCTGAAGTCACCTAACCCGCAAGCATGTCCTTTAGACAGCATCCTGTTTGAGGGTCCTTCAGAAGCACATTTACAATTTCATAAAATTTGTGTTCATATGCCAACTTGTAATACAAGTAGATATCTTCACAGTATGAGAGTAACTTCATCATGTTTTCTGTGATTGTATCAGTAGGCTGGTGTTGTTTATATCTAGACAAAGAAATGTAAAAAGCACAGACTAAATACTGTATACTGTGTCTTGAGTGAGGACTGCTATCTCTGACAGAACTGCTTGTAGAGAAGGTATGGTCTGGGAGATTATTTTCATTAGAAGTAAGTATATCAATGCTCACCTTAAGTTTAGTACCCAGAAAGCTCTGGATTATGTTTCTTGGCACCTCCCACATTTAAGTGTAAGGTACCATACTTACTCATCTGCTTGCATAAGTCTGGTAAATATCACTCTTCTGGAGACTCTCGACATCTCTGCCATTTTAAGCAGAAGAGATGTCATACTTAGCCAAAAGTTTCTTATTCCCATCTCACTTCAGAGTTAAAGAGAGAAGCTTAGCCAACCGTGCCCCTCCCCCCTACTAGACAGGGTCTCCTGATGCTGCTCAGGCTGGTCCTGGCTCAGGTGAGAGCCCCCAGGGAGGTAGGACTATGCAAGTATGGGCCACTACACCCTGAATAGTCTACTTTTAAACTTACTTTTTTGAAATCTCTTCAAATACACTGGGTCTTAATAACCTCTGCTGCTTAAATTCCTCCAAGTAATTGAAGTCTCCTTTAAGAATCACTTGTTGGTAGAGAATTTCAGCCCAATCTGGAACAAAGTCATAGGCCTCGGCTACAATAGATGCCTTAAAAGAATGGAAGTGAAGGACACAATTTAGAGCCCAGTTAATGCACAACTGGAGACAAATTGTAGGAAATAACCACACACTCATGCAGTGAGTATGATCATTAACTCTGTTAAGACTGTCAGAGGCCAGGGATGTAGCTCAGCGGCACAGCACCTGCCTGGCAAGCACAAGATCCTGAGTTCGAGTCTAAAAGTAGTATTAAAAAGACTATCAAAACTGGTGACAAGCATGTCCTGTAAAACCCTAAACACCTACCTTCAGTGTCTGTAGCCTTCACAATACATTAACAAAATTTCTGAGGGAGAACATATCCCCAGCTGTACAAGGAGCAGTGAAGGGCTGCACCCTTGGTGTCAGTCCCAAAGCCCTAAAACCCATCCTGGCAGCCCTCTCAGTGTAATGTGCATGGCTCTGTGTACATACAGGCTGAGACGCTTGCAGGACCATTAGCAGAGATGGGACTCTGAATGCGACGGTCTCTGGAGCCAAAGATACCTGCCTCTGCTGCTGTAACAGGATAGGGAAAAGAAGGTGCCCAAAAAACATGCTATGGAAAATTACAGCACACCCTCAACGCCCTTTTTCTTTATTTTACATAGCGTCTTGCAGTATAGTTCAGACCGGCCTTGAGCTCCCTATGTAGCCCACACTAGCCTTGAACTGAAGGCGATCTTCCCGGTTCATCCTCCCAAGTGCTGGAATTACAAGTGTGCACCACTGCACCCAGCTAAGTCACCTCTTTATGATTGTATTATACAGCTAAGTCAATAGGCCTAAGGTCCTGTCTCTAGCCCCGAGAATATAACTCAACCTAGGTCCCATTGGTGCCACAGCAAGTGCTGGTTAGAGTTTTGTTTCTTGTTCACCTGGTAAAACCGCGGCAGGGCCATGATACAGTCCATCAGCTTATGGCGGGCTAAGTTGATGACCATTGTGTTGTGGCCACTGTTCAGAAAGTGAATCTGTAGTGTTATCAACTTGGAGAGCCGGTGACAGTGCAGGGCCTGTCGCACACAGGAGTCCTAAGGCACAAGGATGGAGGGAGACACAGAAAAATGTGAGCCGTCTAACAACTGTACTCACCCCCTATACCCTGCTTGGCCCATGACACTACCTTCCCTTAGAGAAACCCTGGGACAAAAAAACCTCATTTCAGGTGTTAAGGCCAGGATGAGTTCACACCATTCACACTGTTACCTTGGCGTAACTCTCAGCTGCATCCAGCATCAGGGTCAGGGCCTTCAACAGCAGCTGCTTCAGCTGCTGCCCATCTTTGAGGTTGTCCTCTGCAAGGAAGAAAGGACACTGCTGAGTCCATCTAACCATGGTGGGCTGTTCTCTCAGCGATGGTGGGCTAACAGCAAAACACTCGCCATATTCACAAGGAGGTCAGGGTGTCCCAGGTAAAAGGTTGTAGGGACTGAAGTGTGCACATTATTGTAGCTTCACCTTGGAGCAGGATTTGGTGCCCCTCTGGTCCTTTACTTTGCTCTGAGCACCAAGGAGGACTTCTATAGCATCAGCATGCAACAGTTCCTGATGGACGATACTTTGGATGCACAGGACCCAGGTCCCAAGAGTGGAAATGCCTCCCAAACACCCTCAGTTTCCTGTCTGCCTAGCTGAGGCCCTGCTTCAAGCAGCACTTTTCCGTTCGCAGTGTGCTCTGGGGGAGCGGTAGTGACTTTCCTCACCCCAGGCCTGACACTCGATCAACTTCAGCTGGATAGAGGCAGCTGCCTCGTGGTTCTCCCCGATCTCCCGGCACATGCTGAAGCACAGGGCAATCATGTTGTGCTTCTCACTGTCCCCAGGGCGGCAGCGTTTGATGTAGTCCAGCAGGGCTGTCTTCAGGGTCCCACTCTGCCCAGGAAGAAAGTGGGATACCAGGATAACCACACGACAGGTGAGATCAGCCACCTCCAAGTTCCCTAAAAACTCCCAAGAAAAAGGAAAAGCTGACTAACTGGACACGAGTGTAGTTTGTTTCCCAGGTAAAAGGAAATAGGCATGTCCTTTCTGTTAACAGAAACCTTTCAGAAGGGAGAAACCTTAAAAAGACATCTGCTCACCTAACAATTCCATTTCTACAAACCTACCCTAAAGAAACAGAAATGGACTAAAATCATGTAACAAGCAGTGTGGTGAGCCCTGATCATGAGTCACTGGGCTGTTACATAGTTCATGGCCAGCCTAAGCTACAGCGAGACCCTGTCTCAAAAAAAAAAAAAAAAAGATGAATGTAACAAAGATATACTAATTAAGTAGAAACAGCTTAAGTGTCCAAAATAAAGGTAAAAAGAATGAATATCACTTAGCCATTGAAACTGACGTAGAAGACTATCTGCTGATTTGGGGAGTAGTCATGGTAGATTTACTAAGGGGAAAGAGGCTATTTCTTATCTCCATGGCATAAGTTCTGTTAAAATGTACAAATCTGTATGTATGCTTCTGAGTAGACTGCAAAGGGCCTATGCCAAACTAGCAGTGGTTGTCCTCAGATGCCTCAGACACTGAGGACTGTTTTCTGTTCTGTTTTCCAAGTGTCTTAATAGAATATGCATTACTTTTATAATCAGAAAAAGTTATTAAAAGAATGTTAAATATAAAAAACTGCCTCAAAAAATAGCAATTTAAAAAATCCTCTGGCAGATCTTGAAAATGCACCCATGCCTAGGACCTGTCCTGACTGCTGGATTGGTTGGACATGACACTGGCCCAGCATCACAGGGATGTTTGGTTGGGGCAAGGGTTCCAGAAGCCAAAAGTACACCTTTTTTTTTAACTGTTCCAAGGTGAAATGAAGAGGCAACAAGTCAGCCAAGTATGTGGCTCGAAACACTGCGTGAGCAGTGCAGCTGGGTCTCAGCATGCTGGGGACGGGCTCCCAAAAACCCATAGAACCGAGCACGGCAGAGTTCTGCTTCCAAGCCTCCTTCCTGGGCATCCTTCCAGAAAGATTTCTGGTCCAGGTCTTTGCATTCCCTTTCTAAGTTGGCTCTAGCAGAGTGCTTTTTCACGCATGGTTCCCTTAAAAATCCTCCATTCAAGCCCTCAGGCTGTGTCACTTTCAGCATGCGTCTCAGCAAGGATTTTGCTACTGCTCGAGAAGGCATTTTCTGAAACGACACAGCGCATGAGGGCCCACAGCCTATGGCCCATGGGTTGAACACACCTGGCTCACCTGGGCTGCACCAAGGGAAGAGGAATTGTCTTGCGTGGTGTATAAAACATGATATATACCTGCTAGAACTGGCAGGGGACAAACTTTAGTATGTTTTTTATTTGTTGAGACAGATCTCACTGTATACTTCAGGCTGGCCTTGAATTCACTACATAGCCCAAGCTGGTCCCCAACTTGCAGCAATCTTCCTGCCTCAGTCTCTCCAGTGCACACCTGGCATTTTCTTCAGCATTTAATGTCAGCATAATCCCTACCTGGTCAACACTCAGCTCCCCCGAGTGTCTGCTTCCCTTCCCTCCCTGTGCTCCTGAGGGCCGCACCCTGACCGAGATCATCACTCAGAAAAGCTGGGCCCAGCTCACTGCTCACACCCACCGGATCCAGCTTCTTCCTCATCAGCACTTCGAAGTAGTGTTTTTGATGCAGCAAATCAAAGATGTACGTCATCTCGTTGTACCTTCCAATGCCAGTGAGGAGCCGGACCTGAAGGGAGGGTGCGCCAGCTGTCTCTGGAGTTCTCCGGACCAGACTACCTCTCTGTCGGGGGCTGCGTGCCCAGCTCCCACCTGTGCTCCCCTCGGGACTTCTTTGCAGGAACTGCAGTGGCAGCCTTTGGGGACACCGCTGGCTGAGTGTTCCTTGTCTGCGGTCTGAGCATGACTACCGAGTCACGTGGAACCGCCTCCCAGGCAGGCTCGTGCTTCCCTCGCTCCTGCGTGGCAGAGAACTTGGGAGGGCAGGGAGGCTTGAGCTGTCAGTTCACTCACCTTGTTCTGGGGAGCAGTAGCCCTCTAGAAAGGCTCACTGCCCTCGCCTGAGAGCGCTGGGGCCCTCTTCCTCTGCTCTTCTGGTGCTATCTTTGATTGAGATAGAAACCCTAACTCAAGCTGCTGCAGGCTGGGTAGCCCAGCCAACTATTGAACAGGTCTTGGGATCCAGTGGGACAGAATTTTCTAAGACCACATCAGCTCTGAACAAGCCCCTAGTCTGCTCCTCTCCAAGGCTGCCCTGCAGCAAGTGCGGGCAGAGGGGGCTACTCACCACCAGCCCATACTCCTCGTTGGGAGCCAAGTGGTTATCCGTGAGCATTCGGGCCGCCTGCAGGACTTGCATGATGCCCTCCATGTGGCATGTCAGGGTGAAGCAGTGATGAGCCAGGATCAGGAGCTCTGTGGCTGGGGTGGGGCACTGGTGAGACAAACTCACAAAGCACGGTCACCCACTGTGACCTACCTGGCAGGGAAGAAGCCTATGCAGAGAGCTCTCACCGGTCCCTTCTGGGCCACACTAGCTGTCTCTCTGGGACAACTCTGGTGATCTCAAGAATCTTCTCTCAGTAATAAGCCCAGAGATTAACTCTGTCCTCCAGAGAGTCATGAAGTAGCCCTATCTCCAAAGGCTCAAAATGGGAACAAGGGATCCTTGCCTTCTAAAGATGGAGAAACTTTCTGAAGATAAACTGATGGTTTTTCTGCCAACATGAATCCAAGCTCTTTCTTTGCTTGTACTTCAGTGGGAGGTTTCAGGTGTTCCTGCTTTCTAGGCAGAAGCTTGTGCCACTGAGCTGTATTCCCAGCCCCCTTTTCCTGCTTTCTAGACTGGGAAAATTTTGATTGGGTGCAAATTAAAAACTACTACAAGTTGGATGTAATGGTGCATGCCTGTAATCATTGGGAGGCTGAGGCAGGAGGATATTGAGTCTGAGAACATCCTGGGGCTACATAGCGAGTTCAAGGAGAATCTTGACTATACAGAGAGATCCTACCTCAAAACCCCAAAATATCCCAAAAAAACCTCTTTGGGGGGCCTATCAAATATGAAGAGAAACAGATGAAGGGTGACATTTTTTTACCTGGAGTGAAACTTAGCCCAACACAGACACATATATACATCCTGTGTGTGTGTGTGTGTGTGTGTGTGTGTGTGTGCGCACGTGTACATGCATATGTATGTATGTGTGTATATACATATTCATGTATATATGTATGGCTCAGAAGCCTTTAAAAACACACTCTTGAGTCAGGACTTTATCTTAGGGAACTAACCATGCATAGGCACAGAGAGATTCATCAGCATATTTAGAGTAGCAAAAAATGGAAACTACAGGATCCCCGGTGGTATAGTTATACTGAGAACTGAACCCAGGCCCACTCGTGCCAGGCAAGTGCCCTATCATTGAACTGCATCCCCAGCACCCTGCCTCCCTCAATTCCTTTTAAAAAAAAATTTGAGAAGAATCTTGCTGAAGATGGCCTGAAATCTGTAATTCTGCTTCAGCCTCACTCGGGGCTGGGAAAAGGTGTACACCACCACACAGAGCTAAAGGTTTTATGTGTTAAATTTAAGACAACTTTTCTATACCTTCTAAATTTTCTTTATGGCTCTCTACTAAAAACTCACATTCCATGCTGGAGTGCTAGGTGTCCAGAGTAGGAACAAAGATTTAAGTGAAGCTTTGGAGAGATGATCCCAGGAGACCTTTTAGAGCTGTTCACAGGCTCAAAATATTAAAGAAAAAGGCTAAGAGCTTACTGCAAGATAGCTGCCCATGAGGAACAGAGGAAATCTTATCAAGCAACTTCATGCCGACCAAGGTGTGGTCCTGACACAGAGCAGTCAGCTGAAGAAACGTCTGGCTTTCCTCCGCTGGGCTGAACATCTGCTTATGTCCTGTACAGAAAGACGTGGAGAAGGCGGGCTTTACCATGGGAGAGCTGGGAGAAGAACAAAAGCATCCAGCCAGAGGCCATTCTGCCTCTGCCGGGTGTCGGAGGTTGTGCTGCTGAGCTCAGCTTGGCCCACAGGACAGAGGTGGTGCTTGGGCTGGAGAGGGCAGAACTACTCAGCATGATCAGAAAATATAAAACAGTAACAAAATAAGTTCAGTATGTTCTTTTCCAAACGTGATCTGGAAACGTGAGAGGGCAACATGCAAAACGCATCTGTACATACCACCCGACCCTCGCTGCTGGGCGCCTGAGCCCGCCGTCTGAGAGTCTGCGCAGTACCTGTGCCCGCGCATGGGGCCAGCAGCTCCTGCATCACCTCCTCCGCCACAAGCTCAGCCACAGTGTCTGGAAGGAGGCCCTGGGCACTGATGAAGGCCTGGGCTCGTCTGCACCGCTCAGGCTGTTGGGAGGCCAGGATGGCGTGGAGTAGGGCCTTGCCATCCTGGGTAGCAACCTCTGTGTAGGAACAGCCCAACTCCTGGGGGGAAGGCAGAGCCAAAGTTATTCTTAGGAGCCAAGAAAAATAAAAAATTCTGTAGGAAATGTGATATGGGCAAATCCCATCATTTTCTAAATTTAAAAATCCCTCTCCCTGCTGGGCATGGTGGGGCACGCCTGTAATCCCAGCACTCAGGAGGCTGAGGCAGGAGGATCGTTGTGAGTTCAAGACCAGCCTGGGCTACAAAGTGAGCTCAAGGCCAGCCTGAACTGAACAGCAAGACTCTGCCTGAAAAAGACCAAAAAAAAAATCCCTCCTTCTGAACAAGAACCGCTGAGGAAGCAAGTACTATTTCCTAGTCCTTTCTGTCACTTACCACAGCCAGATTCAAGCAAAAGAAAGGCTTATCAGAAAACATCACATGACTATCTCTAGCTGAACACTGATCATGTCAAACGTAAGCAGCATAAGAAAGCAGAATAAAGGGCAATAGTACCTTCCTCATTGTTCGCATAGCAATAACGAAACCTTCAAATTTCCAAAGTCCTGGAGTCTTCTCTAAGTCCAAGTGCTCTGACACTTGGCTTTATTCCCCTCAGGCCCTTTCATGTCCTGTCTACTGGTTTCCTCTTCAAAGCGGCAGAGCCGCAAACATCCTGGCTGCTCGGGCTGCTGTCTTAATTGTCACTGCGCTCCATATGGAGCGCGCTACACAGCTGGGGAGAAAACCCAAGCCACGAGCTCCAGAAGGGACCCTTAGTTATCATTTAAATGGAGAGCAAGGGGTCCACTGAGGTAAAATTTCTTGCCCTAGTCTTCTGGGTGGCTGGGCTGTACCCAGGACTCATACTGCCCCGGGGCTTGGCCCGGCATCCTCCCCACTGTTCCCTGCAGACGGACTCACAGGGACCAATATCCCACCAACAGCTCTGCTCCCAGGTCGCCTGAAGGGCTGTCAGGGCAGTGTCCAAAATCCACCTCCAGCCCCTTCCCAAAGACCTCCCACGTACCTGGGCAAGTTCATACAGGCAGAGGGTCTGCCGGCAGTAGTTCTTCCCGTAAAGGCATTTGCTTATCAGAGTTTCCAGGTGTGTCACCACTTCGTCACTTGGGGGCGTCATCACCAATGACGGACTATCCAAACTTGAAGCTGGAAGCGAATACACGTCCAAGGAGTTCTAGGCGGGCATGTTCTCCCCGGCCCCGACTCCCTGCACCAGGCTTGCGTGGCCCCCTCTGTCTGGGGTCACCTCTGAGAAGGCCCCGCTTACACTTCATTAACTTCTAGGAAGACCTCACGCGGCCAGAGTCTCAGAGCCTCCTCCAGACCAGCACCGACTTCCTACCCGGCTCCTCCGCTCCCTCCTTCCCAATTTCCCAGCCTGCCACGTAAAGCAGCAGGCGCACACCTGTACCTGCATCTGCCTCTCACTCTCCTACTGCGCCCTGCGTGCCAGAGGCCAGCACCTCTCTTGCTGTCTCTCTTCCCTCTCAAGTTAATCGTCCACATACTCATTTCCAAAATGTAAATACACCTTGAAGGTATAAAATTAAAATCCATCTTGATGTAAAAGTAAAAATCTTTGGGCTGGCAACTTGGCTGAGTAGTAGAGGCCCTCTGCAGAAATATCCCCCAAACAGCCCCCATAATAGAGGACTTTTTTGGGGTGGGGGAGGAGCAGGAATAAAACTCAGGACCGCGTGCTTACCAGGCGGCACCGTGCCGCAGGGCTGCGCGGGTGCTGCTGGGGATGGAACCTGGGTGTGTGTGTGTGTGTGTGTGTGTGTGTGTGAGCGCGAGTGCTGCTGGGGATGGAACCTGGGTGTGTGTATTATTTTGAGGAGTATCACTAAGTTGCCCATTCTAGCCTTGAAATGCTCCCGCCTCCTGCCTCACCCTCCCAGGATTACAGGAGTGCATGTTGCATCCGCACAAATAAAAAAGTTAGCTCGGGGGGGGGGGTGTGATGAACTTGACACTGAACTCTTTTTACTCTGTACACTTCTGTATTATGTTATTTGCTACAATAAATACATTAAGGTGTTGCATTCAAAATACTCAGCAATGCCGGGTGTGCTAGCACACGCCTGTAATCCCAGTGCTTGGGAATCTGAGGCAGGAGGCTGGTGGGTCTGGGACTAGCCTGGGACTAAATACATGGCAAGACACTACCCTCAAGCCCCAAACATACATACGCACATACATACATGTTAAGCATTACAAATGCTCTAAAGACAATCCTATTCACCCTCCACTGCAGGGTCCAATTCTAGGTGAGATGAAACAAGCTCACTCCACACAGCCTCCCTCCAAGCGAGAGGGTGAGACAGAGGGAGACCCTGCTGCCCCCAGCGACTGCGCGCAAGACCACTCCAGCGAGAGCCCGCTCGGAGAAAAGCCCTCTAGAGCCGGCTGCGGGGCAGGAAAGGGAGCTCCTAATTCCCACTCCACCTGCCCTAGCTCCTGAGAACCGCGGCAGTGGCGGCAGAGGCTGCAGTGGCAGCTGGAGGACTCAACCTAGACACAGGAAGCTTCTTCTCCAAGTACGGTGCTCTACACTCAAGAGGTTCGTGAAGCAAAGGGCTTGGGCCCGGGGTGGGCGTGGCCAGGGACACGTGACAGGGCGGGGGGCGCTAACCCTTCGGCCCTGGGCTGGAGGCCGAAGAACGAAGTCTGAAACTACCTGGGAGAGGCACTGGAAAGCACCCAGGAAAACGGGTTTTACCGCAGGGCCCCTCCTGGGCTGTACGGGATGGGTCCCGGGCTCACTAGCACAGGGACGCCTCGGTGAACCTAGCAGGGCACACTGACCCCAGAGTGAGGCACAGAACCACAGCCCACGCAGGACTTCAGCCGGAGGCACACCCGCCGGCCGGAGAACACCAACATTCTTACAGGATCTAAACAAGTCCCGAGTATCAGGGAGCATATTAGAATATACACTATTCAAAATATCCAGGGATGTGACTCCCCAAAGTAAGTATACAAAAAAGCTGGAAAACCTCAGCTTACCAGAAAAAAAAAAAAGATGCCAGCCAGCATGGAAATGACACATGTCACATAAGACCGACTTCAAAGCAGCTATTAATGAATGTTCCAACAAGCGACTGTACGTGGTCTTGACAAACTGAAATACAGAATTGTCAGCGAAGAAACAGAAAACAATAACGAATAGAGAAATTTCAGAATTGAAAAAAACTAAGTCACAGAGATAAAAACTCAATTGCAGATGAAAATGACAGAGGAGGAGCTCAGTGAGAACTAAGACAGATCTGCAGCTGTTACCCCATCTAAGCCACAGAGAAAAGTGTGGAAAGAAGGCTGAGCAAGGCTGTGAGTAATAACAAAGCTCCACAGTTATGACATTAAAGTTCCGGGGGGAAAGGAGAAAGCTAATGCTAACATTTTTTTTTTGAAAAAGTAAGGCTGAACCGTGGCCGGTGGTGCCTATGTGTACTCTCAGCACTCAGGAGGCTGAGGCAGGAGGATCACAAGTTCAAGGTCAGCCTGGGTTAGAGTGAATATTTCCCAAGTTTGACAAGATACACAAACACGTATTTATTAAGTTCAGTGAGTCTCACAGAGTAAACCTACTTAAGTATATACTAAAATTTTGAAAGCAACCAAAAATATGTATATACTATGTGTAAATGAACAGACTCAAATACAGATTTTTTATCAAGATACTGTGGAGGCCCAAAGAAAGTGGAACTTTCTTTTCTTTCTCTCTCTTTCCCCCTTTCTCCCTTCCTCTTTTCTCCCCGATTCCCTTTCTTATAATTGTATTTTGAAGTTCTAAAAAAAATTAAAAAATAAAATCCCAATTAATTTTTTGTACTCATGAAAAACTCCTAAACATGGTCATGTCATATAGCCCAGGCTGGCCTCAAACTTGCGATCCTCTAGCCTCCACCTCCTGGAATGCTGGGATTAACAGGTAGGAGCCTCCATCCCTGGCTAAAAACATCCTTTAGAAATGAAGGTGATATAGAGATTTCTTAGGTGAAGAAAAACCAATTAAAAATAACCCAAAACCTAAATCTGTTGCTAGCAAGACAGCTCTGCAAGAATTACTGAATGAAATCCTTCCGACAGAAGAAAAAAGAAATCAGAAGGGATTTGGGGAACATAAGGAATAAAACAAGAGCAGAGAACATTTAAGTAACAGTGAACATAGTAGACTATGCTCAAATTTTTAAAAATATGTATTTCCAGTTAAAAGCAAAAGTTATAGCATTGTTTGATAGGATTTTCCATGTATGGAGATGTGATATAAGAAGACTAGGAAAAAAGAAAAAAGGCAACTAGGATGTAACAGAAAAATAGTAAGGAAATGGGTGTGGGGTGGGATGGTGATTTATTTATTTATTTTTTATTAAAATCATCAGCATTTCAACTTCACTCTGCCAAGGGTTAATATCAGTCTCATTGGGACAGCCACCTACCAAAATTTTAAACTAAATAACATAAATATCATTAAGAGAGACACAGACAGATAACAAAGGATAAGAATTTTCACCCCTAAAAACACTCTCATAAAATAGTCAAGTCTTCACACCCACACCAAATTTCTGCTTCTGAATTATCCTCAAAACAAAGAGTGAGTGAATATAACCCCTGGTGTACCATTCTGGCATAGATGATGAATTATCTTCCTGGCTGTCCATCCTTCACCACCCACTTTGCCACGGCAGGTCTTGGGCTCTGGCTGGCTGTTTTGTAAGATCTTCATACATTTCTGAAAAGAGGTCCTCCTCTGATTTGGTTCCATTCAGGAACACAGCCTCCCAGGCGATGTTGTCCATCTCTGGTCTGTGCTTTAAGTACATGGGCCACAGGAGCCCGTCAAAGTACCCAGGCGGGTCTGGGGGCTCACAGACCCTTGTACCCCTCCTCCTCTTACACTCTTCTTCTGGGATGGTTAGGGAGTAGCTTCTATTCCATACAGTATCAAGGGGCTTATAATTAAACAGAAGGAAACCTTCGATGATGAAAATGTGAATTTCCTCTGTACTGCTGCCAGCTGTTCATCCCAGAGAGCATCTCGGATTCTCCATCCAGCAAGAAATGGCTGCCATCCTTCCTTCCGTGTTAAGGGCTCCCAGCACTCTTTCACTTTTGGTGTTTGGTATGTGTGCCTTTTCTATTTTTTCTTGCTCAGTCTTGCTTAACCTGTTTGAGGATCACTCAGATTTGTAGATTTTTTATCCCGTATCAAATTTAAAAACTACTCCTTTATTATTTCAGTACTTTTTTAGTACTACGCTTTCTCAAACTCCAATGATATGAATATTAATGATTTTTTATTATTGTTCCACATTTCTGTTCTTCCCGTCTTTCTCTATTGTCCAGAATAATTTCTATGATTCTTTCTTCAAGTTCACTGCTTGTTTCCTGTCACCTTTATTCTGCTGCCAAATTTTAATCTAATGAGTTTTAATTTTTAGTTATTGTATTTTATCAGTTAGAAAATTTTTATTTTCTTAACATCTTCTATTTTGTGGCTGTGGTCTTCTAACTCTTCCTTTGTTTTAAGCATGTTAGCGATTGGTTGCTTTAAGAACAGTGCTTTAAACTCATCAGATAATTTTGACATCTGTGTTACTGTGGTATTGATGTCTACTGACTGTTGTTTCCTTCATCAAATTGAGATTTCCCTTATTCTGGATACGGCAAATTATTTCCAGTTGTGTCTTGGACATGCTAACTTAGGAAGTTCAGGACCCTACTTAATCTTTTGTGTAGGCAGGCAGCCACTCTGCTCAGGTATAGCATGTAGGTTCAGGAGATAATAAATGCTCAGCTTCTTGCTGGCCTCTGATGTTCACATGACATGAACTTACCCAGCCAGGTCACTCCTGACACTGAGTGCTCTCTGGCTGTCTTCTCATCTTGCTGCTTCCTTGGCTTATTTGTTGTATTATGTCCAAGGTTTTTGACACCATACTGCAAAAATCCATTTTTATCTTTCTCTATTTCAGACTCTGGCTTAAAGAAGTCATTCTGAGATATGAGGCTGCGGTTTGGGAGGTGTTTCTGCAAATTCTTAGCCAGTGTCGTCTTTCCACTGTTTGTCACATCAATTCCAATGACAAATACTTTCATAATTTGCTCTGAAAATCATATCTTCCTAATATTTCCTGGCACTGGGCACCAGGAACCTAACTAAAGGGATCTTCATATCACTAACAAAATCTTTGCTCAAAAAAAAAAAAAAGTCTTTGCTCAATTTGGCCACACGATCATCACACACACAAGGAGGAACATGAAAAAGCAAGGTAATAAAATGTTTCTGAAGACTCCCAACTCTCCCAAAACAGATAAAAGAGACACTGATGAAGAGGAAATCAAACACTAAATAGTTGAACTGTAGGAAATGGTCAAAGGGAAAGCCAAGAAACTCAGCAGGCTCAAAGAGGATATAACCACACTGACAATGGGGTAAGTCTTTAAAGAACTGTCAAATAAAACGCTAGAAGAGCTAATAAAAACTATTCAAAACATGAATGACAACTGAAAAAGTACAGTCTGTGAATTGGTGCCAAAGAGAAATCCTGGAGATAAAGAATTCTACTTAACATATGAACAACAGAAGTAACCAATGTGAGGACAGTGTGAGACCTCAAGGACAGATGGGAGGCAGAAGATCACATACTCAAGAGATACCTTAAAAATAACAAGAAAGCAAGGAAAATTGACCCAACAGCTACTAGAAGATGATAAGAAGACTAACCTAAGACTAACTGGAGTTAAAGAAAAATTTGAAGGCAGTACATATGAACAATCTCTTAAGGAAATCACAGCAGAAAAATTTCCAAGTATGGGGAACAAACTCAACATACACATAATGGCGGCATACAGAACTCCAAATAATTATGATGAGAGAAGAAGCTACCCAGGACATTGGTCAAAATCCAAGGAGTTCCAGTTCCTCTTCCAGCATACAAAGTGGTGACACTGACAGTGGCACAGGCAGTGGACAGACTGGTGGTGACAGGAGGTAGCTGGCAGATGTTTCTGGGTTTGTTTCTTGGCCCCTCTCCTGCCCCACCTGAGCCCTGTAAGAACAGGGAAACCTGCAGCAGCTGTCTGACCTGTGGGAGGCGCCAGTGAGGTGCAGCCTGTGAAGAAATGGCATCCTGCCACCCGGTGGAGCCTCTCAGCAGGCTGGAATGGTGACAGCAGCCAAGCTCTTTCAGGAGCCTTTTGTGGCAAACCAGTATACTGAACGTCTGGAATGGAGAACCCCAGGAGGAGGTTCTAGAAATGGACTTGAAATTTTTGATCCTAAAAGATTAATTTGTAAATCATATTCAAGAGCTCCAGTTGATAAGTAAAAGGATACAAAGGAAAGTAGAGAAATTAGAGCAATATAGTCAGAAGGAAGCCAAGAATTTGCCAAAAAGGTACAAGAGCTTCACAGAAGCAATTAGGTTACCTTCCAACATTTCCTAGAACTAGATGAGCACATTAGCCTTGTAGCAACCAAAGTGTGTGCCTTGGAGACCAGTCAGAAGGGGCAAACACACCTAGAGAGCAGGCAGTGGAGTCTTAGAAATTGATGAACTACTTTAATGAATTTCTAGATGAAGACCTGAAATCTGATGTTTTTGCACATTCTGAAAAGATAAAGGACGCATGAGACATCATTCAGAAGTTGTAACTAATTGCCCACGAGTTACCTTTTGATAGATTTTCAGAAGTAAAATCCAAAATTACAAGTAAATACCATGATTTAGAATGCCGATTTAGGAGTTTACTAGTGTTCAAAGAAAGGTGAAATCTCTTGAATGAGGGAAGTAGCAGCAGTGCTACTTCATTTTAAGAGTTATTCTCATTGTGCTGATGTTATACAAAGCAGTGCCAGGAGGGTGCTTACTTGAGAAATGATATATTGGAAGAGGCAGCAATATTTCAAGGGGTGAACAAGTAAATTGGAGAGGTGTTTAGTAATCCAGAAACCGCACTGGCTAAACTTATTCAAAATGTATTTGAAACCAAACTAGAGTTTTGAGAAAGACCAGTTGGAAGAATGTAGGAAACCAGCTATAGAACAGTATCTCAAAATCTCTGATACAGAAGAACCACCAATCTTTCCAGCGAGTTGATGAAGTTTAAATTAGGTACTGATAGACTTCCGGGAAGATGGCGACCGGGTAGGCAGCAGAGAGAGAACCTCCCAGAGGATTACCACCCAAACAATGAAATATAGCAATATGAAGACAGAAATAAGGACTTCCGGGAAGAAGATGACCAGCCGAGAGAGCGAGTGTGGAGGGAAGAACGGCTTCAGCTCCTGAACCCGACAGAGAACGCGCTACTGGGACAAA
>PVLD010026044.1:0-22794 GCA_004027595.1 Dinomys branickii | reverse complement strand
GCAATCCTGGGCAATAAGGACAAGTCAGGTGGAATCACAATCCCTGACCTGAAATTATACTACAAAGCTACTGTAATAAAATCAACCTGGTACTGGCTAAAAAACAGACCTGAGGATCAATGGAACAGACTGGAAGATGCAACCACAACGAAAAACCCACTCAGCTACCTAATATTTGACAAAGGGGTCAACCAAACACGGTGGAAAAAAGAAGGCCTGTTTAATAGACGGTGCTGGAAAAACTGGCTTGCCTCTTGCCGAAAACTGAAAATAGACCCCAGTCTATCACCATGCACCAAACTCAGGTCAAAATGGATCATAGACCTCAACATCAAAACAGAAACTCTAAACCTACTGGAAGACAAAGTAGGTAAAAATCTTGAAGACATAGGAGTAGCCAGAGAGTTCATGAAGAAAAATGAAACTGCAAGGGAAACACTTCAAATAATCAATAATTGGGACCTCATCCTAGTGAAAAGTTTTTGTGCATCTAAGGAAATCACCAGCAAAGTAAAAAGAAAACCCACAAATTGGGAAAAAATCCTAGCTGGCTGTCCCTCAGACAAAGCTCTTCTATCTAGAACATACAAAGAATTAAAAAACATGTACCTGTCCAAATTCAAAGACTCAATCCAGAAATGGGCATCTGAGATGAATACACAATTCTCAGACAAAGAAATACAAATGGCAAAGAACTATATGAGAGAATGTTCCACATCCTTAGTCATTCGAGAAATGCAAATAAAAACAACATCGAGATTTCTTCTCACCCCAGGAAGACTGGCCAGTATGAAAAAGTCATCTAATAACAGATGCTGGCGAAGCTGTGGAGAAATAGGGACTCTATTACACTGCTGGTGGGAATGCAGACTGGTGCAACCACTGTGGAGAGCCGTTTGGAGATTTCTCAGCAAACTAGGTCTAGAGGTTCCATTCAAACCAGCTATTCCTCTTCTGGGTATTTTCCCAGAAGATCTGAAAACATCATATCACTCTGATATATGTGCACCCATGTTTATCACAGCGCAATTTGTAATAGCTAAAATGTGGAAGCAACCCAAGTGTCCATCCACAGAAGACTGGATTAAAAAATTGTGGCATTTTGATATAATGGAATATTATTCAGCTATAAAGAAAGACAGTTTTGGGGACTTTGTAGGCAAGTGGTCAAAACTGGAGTCCATACTCATAAGTGAAATAAATCAGTGATACATGTGCAGGCAACGCATTGTATCACTGGTGTAAGAACCCGAGCGTGGGAATATAAACTAAGAGACATGGAGGAAATCTGTTCAAAAACAAAGAACAGATGGGACGAGGGAAAGGAGAGAAGAAAGAGACAGAAATGTATGTATGTATATATGAATATACATATATGCAGGAGGGCTAACATGGTTCTACTATTGTATTATATCACTTAATGCTAAGCAATAATTGATGACGGGTTATTTGATCAATATTGTATGTCTGTATGTATTATCCTGAACACACACTTCGAAGATATCAATATGCAAAGCAGCAACTATTGGTGGTTTTTTTTTGTTGTTGTTGTTGTTTTTGTTGTTTGCCTGTTTTGTTTTCTGTCTTTGGATGTTTGGTTTTTGTGTTTTTCTGTTGTTAAGAGGATTAATGATCTGACCAACTTTTCATGTCTGTATATGGGTTCATATATTTACACTTCGAAGATATCAATGGATAAAGCAATAACCACTGTTGAGACCATGCCCCCTTTTCTATGGATCAGTTGTGATTGTACCATTTTTATGCTAACTGGTGTCTGTTTGTTAATATGTTTTTGTACTTTTATTTTTTTTTAAATAAAAAAATAACTTTGTTGGTGATTTCTTTAGATGCACAAAACTTTTCAGTAAGATGAGGTCCCAGTTGTTGATTTTTTGAAGTATTTTCCATGCAATTTTGCTTTTGTTCATGAGCTCTGTCTGACCCTGTGTCTTCAAGACTTTTACCCACTTTCTCTTGCAGTAGATTTAATGGTTCTGTTTTAATATTTAGATTTTTAATCCATTTTGACTTTAGTTTGGTGCATGGTGAAAGATGGGTTTAGTTTCAATCTTTGGCATGTGCCTAGCCAGTTTTCCCAGCATCATTTATTCAAGAGGCTATTTTTTTTTTCCCAGTGAACATGTTTGGCCCCTTTGTCAAATATAAGGTGGCTCAGTGTGTTTGTGGTTGTGGCTGCATCTTCCAGTCTGTTCCACTGATACTCGGGTCTGGTTTTTTTTGCCAATACCATGGTGGTTTTATCACAGTAACTTTGGAGTGTAATTTGAAGTCAGTGATTATGAGGACACCTGCCTTGTCCTTGTTGCCTAGGGTTGGTTTTGCAATTCTGGTTCTTTTCTGGTTCCAGATGAATTTTGGGAATGTTTTCTGTAGATCTGTGAGGTATAATACTGGCATTTTGATCAGGATAGCATTGAATCTGTATAAAAATGTTGGAAGTATGGCCATTTTCACAATAGTTTCTTCCTATCCTTGAGCAAAGAATTTGTTTCAGTTTCCTGAAATCTTCTTTGATTTCTCTTTTCAGAGTACTGTAGTTTTCACTGCACGTATCTTTTACTTCTTTTGTTAAATTTGTTCCTAAGTATTTCAGTTTTTTGGATTATGAAAGGTATGATTTCCTTAATTTCTTTCAGTGTGTTTGTTGTTTTTGTATAAAAATGCTATTGATTTTTGAGTGTTGACTTTGTATCCAGCTGTGGTACTGAATTTGTTAATTCTATGAGTCTTTTGGTGGAGTTTTTTGGGTCTTCCATGTAGAGTATCATGTCATCTGTGAATAATGATAATTTCACTTCTTCCTTTCATATCCTTATGCCCTTTATTTCTGTCTCTTGTTTAATTTGTCTGGCTAATGCTACAAGAACTATGTGGAATGGGAGTTGGGACAGTGGAAATTCTTGTCTTGTTCCTGATTTTCAAGTGAAAGCTTTCAGTTTTTGTCCATTTAGTATGGTGTTGGTTGCTGGTTTGTCCTAGATGGCTTTCATCAGATTAAGGTAAAGACCATCTATTCCATTTTTCTGTAGGGTTTTTAATCATGAATGATTGTTGGACTTTATCAAAAGCTTTTTCTGCATCTATTGAGCTGATCATGTGGTTTTCATCTTTGGCTCTGTTGATATGGTGTATTACATTAATTGATTTGCATATAGTAAATTATCCCTTCATCTCTCAAATGAATCCCACTTGGTCATGGTATATAATCTTCTTGATGATTTGCTGCATTGTTTTTGCTAGTATTTTATTGAGTATCTTTGAATATATGTTCATTATGGACATTGGCTTGTAATTCTCTTATTTGGTTGGCTTTTTTTTTTTTTTTTTGTACCAGGAATTGAACTTGTGACCTCATGCTTTCTAGGCAGGAACTATGCCACTGAGCCATATCCCTGGTCCTCTTGTGTGGTTGGATTTTCTCTGGTTTTGGTATCAGTGTAATGCCTACAGAAATGGGTTAGGAAGAATTGCTTCCTTTTCAATTTAATTGAATTTGAGGAGGGTTGGCATTAAATCTTCTCTGAATTTCTTGTAGAATTAGGCTCTGAATCTATCATGACCTGGACTATTCTTTGTTGGTAAGTTTTTAATCACATTTTCAATTTCATTAATTGATATTGCTTTATTCAGAATTTTTATATCTTCTTTATCCAACTTTGGTAATTCATACATATCTAGGAGTCTGTGCACTTTTTCCTGTTTTCCATTCTATGGGAGTAAAGATTTTCAAAGTAGGTACTGATGTTCTTTTGAATTTCTACAGGATCTGTATTGATTTCACACTTTTCATTCTCTATTGCATGAATTTGAATTTTTTATTTCCTTTTTTTGGATAAGCTTGGCTAGGGATTTATCAATTTTATTTTTTTATTCTTTCAAAGAACCAAGTCTTTGATTCACTGGTTATTTCTATTCTCTTTGTCTCACTTGCATTAATTTCTCCCCTGATCTTTATGATTTCCTCCCTTCTTTGGGGTTTGGGCTTGACTGGTTCTCATTTTTCTAAAAGGTTGAGGTTCAGCTTTAGACTATTTATTTGCTTTCCTGTTTTCATTCTCTTTTTCTGATGTGGGAATTCACCACCATGAATTTCCCTCTGAGGACTGCTTCCATTGCATCCCACAGGTTCCCGTAAGTGGTATCTGCATTTTTGTTTCATTGTAAATAATGTTAATTTAATCTATAACCTGTTGTTTGTTCAGGAGGATATTATTTAATTTCCATGTGTTTATGGAGTTTTTGTGATTTCTTTTGTCATTAATTTCCAGTTTCATTTCACTATGGTCTGATAGTATACATGGGATAATTTCAATTCTTTTGAATTTACTTAAGCATGTTCTATGTGCTATCATATGGTCTATTTTAGAGAATATCTCATGTGCAGCTGAGAAGAATGTGTATTCTGATGTTGTTGGGTGGAACACTCTAAAGGGCTACGAAGTCCATTTGTTCACAAGTTTGGTTTACTTCTGTTATTTCTTTGCTGATTTTTTGTCTAGTTGATCTATCTCTTTGTGACAATGGGGTGTTAAAATCCCGTTATGCTTGTGTTATTGCTTATGTCATTTTTCATATCTGTTCATAAAGTTTGTCTTATATAGTTGAGTGCTCCTATATTTGGTGATTTATGATTTATGATTTTTATCTTTTCCTCCTGAAGCTTCTTTTCACGGTAATTAGTGGCAAGCATGTAGGGACCTACTTTGTCTCTTTTCATCATTCTTGGTTTGAAGTTCACATTGCTGCAAACAGAATAGCTACACCTGCTTTTTTCTGCTTCCTGTTATATGGAATATTGTTTTCCATCTGTTTATTTTCAGTCTATGAATTTCCTTTTGAGTTAAATGTGCTCTTTATGCAGCATATTGTTGGATTTTTTTCTTGATACATGCTGCCAGTCTACTTCTTTTGATTGGTGAATTAAGACCATTTACATTGAAAATTATAACTGATATATATTGGTTTATCTTTATCATGCTATTTTCCTATTGTTAGTTCCTCCTTTTTCTCTCTTTTTAATTGCTTGCTCTGCTTTGTGTTCCCTTCTGTTGTTGTTCTTGAAGTTTTGGTCATTTCTATCTCTTTCTCGAATATCTTTCATTACTCTTTTTAGGGGTAGTTTGACACTCATGAATTTCTTCAGTTGTTCTTTATCATGGAAATATTTTATTTCTCCATGAATTTTGAATGATAGTTTTTCAAGTTGCATCAATCTGGGTTGGAACTTGTTTTCTTTCAGGGCCTGAAATGCTTCACTCCAACTCTTCTTGACTTGATGGTTCGTGTTGAAAAATCTGGTGTGATCTTGATGGGCTTTGCTTTATAGGTGATCTGTTTCTTTTTTCTAACAGCTTTTAATATTTTGTTCTTTTGATGAATTTCTAGGATCTTGATCATTATATGTCTGGGTTTTGATTTACTTTAGTTAGGGCTAGTTGGAGACCTATATGCCTCACTTGCCTGGATGTCCAATTCTTTTTCCATGCTTGGGAAATTTTCTGCTATTAATTCTTCAAATAGTCTTTTTATGTAATTTGTGTTGATACCTGCTGTTTCACTGACACTTATGAATCTTATATTGTTTTTCTTTGCTTCATCTTACAGTTGTTGAAACTTTATTTCCTGGTTCCTTGTTATTTCTAAGAGATCCTTCTTTTGACGGTAATTAGTGGCAATGCTCTCTTTAAGGTCTGAAAGTCTATCTTCAGCTTCATTCAAGTGGTTTTGCTAGCTTTCGATGGAATTTTTATTCTTCTGGATATCTGTTTGAATCTGTTTCATGCATTCTAGTGCTTTCCTATATTGTTGAGTCAGAGTTTCCATCATTTTTCTATGCTCCTCTATTTTCTTATCTATGTCTTTGGATGCGCTGAGCAATTCTTTCATTATTGTTGTCATTTCTTCTTTTTGCCTGAGAGATTATTTCAGATCTGATGTCTTCTGTGGCCTGATGGAGTTGTTTCTTTACTTCAGTTGCTATCATTTCAGAAATTTCAGCTGTATGGCTTCTAAGTTCTTGTGTGTTGATGTCTTCTGGACTTGTGCTGGGTTGGGTAGGGGTCTGAGATTGCACTTTGTTCCTTTGTTTTGTTATTTTCAAAGATTCAGAGGTTCCCTGGAGCTCAGCCTCACTCCCACTATGGTGTAGGCATGGTGGTGCAAGGAGCCAAAGATCCACAGTGCTCAGTGTGGCTCCTGTAAGCGTGTGGGGGCAAGATCTAGTCATAGATGCTCTTGAAGCTTTCTCACATTCAGTTGGCTCTCATACTGGTCAGGGAGGTCCAGCGGAGGTTCACTGGGGTTCCTGAAGCTGTCTGGGATTCAGCCAGCTTCCACAATTGTGTGTAGGGGGCTCAGGTTGTGGTCAGTGAGGCTTCAGACACTGTCCTGGACCTGGCCCAGCTCCCACACTGGAGGGGAGTGGTGGAGGCGCAGGCACTGAGGCTTCTGATGCTGTCTGGGTTTCAGCTTGGCCCCTGTTGGGGTGCGGGGCATCCAATGTCCACTTTGATAATGATGTTTGTATTGTGATAAATTTTATTTGAAAAATTTTCTACTTTAATATATCTTTAGAATTGACTACAGTCTTTATATGTGTGTAAATACTGAGAAAAATGAATGTTCATTTGATTTTTCACTCAGCAACTGCTTATTGAGTGTTCACTTATTGGTAAGCTATGCAAAAGTGCTAACAGAGAACACTGTATCCAAAAGGCTTAGGAAGGTTGAAAACACTGCAGCCATAACCTGAAACCTTGCAGGCTGTTTGTAACCCATGTGTGATTTGAACATTGTGGGCAAAATTTTCTATTTACATTGTAACTGTATATTGCTAGGGGAGGATGCCTGCACTATATATAATACTTAAGATGGTTGTCTGTGTTTATATTATCATTTAAAGAGAAAAGTCATTTAAAAAAACACAATAGGATTTCCCCACATGTAAAAACCACTATCTGTGAACTTCAGGGTTCAATCACAACTTTCAACTGGGAAATATTTTTACGAGCTTTGAAATAATAAAACCAGAAACTTTATTGCAATATTGATGGATTATGATGGAATGAAATGTTGACTACTATACAATAATTAATTTATATAATTTTACATTTTGATAGTTCAGACTGAAAATAGTTCATCTGTGTAGTGTTACTGCTTCTGGTAGAATTGAGATGGAAGAGGCTACTTAATGTTGTTTGATGTATTTACTGAAATAAATGCTATTCAAATACAGATGCTTAGAAAACCTTTTTGCAACAGTTTTCATGTCATTTGATTATTGAATTTTTAGTTTTAGCATTCTTTTATCAATTTGAAGTCACTCATCTGGTTTAATTGAAGCATTTGTTAATTTTTTAAAATACATTGGGTCAAGTACATAATTTAATTTTCAACCTCAAACTTCTAGAAAAAGAACAAATCAAATGAAAACCTCATATGAGAGGCAATTATAAAGATAAGAGCAGAAATTAATGCAATTGAGACTAAGATGAAAGAGGTGGTTCTCTGAAAACCTAAATAAAATTGATAAACCATTAGCCAACCTTATCAAAAAGAAGAAAGAAAAGACTCAAATTCATGCAATAGGGATGAAAAGGGTGAAATTACAATGGATCCTACAGAAATCCACAAGATCATCAATACACACTTTGAGAACCTGTACTTTATTTTTTTTATTTATTTTTTTTGAGAACCTGTACTTTAATGAGATGAAAAACACAGAAAAAAATGGACAGATTCTGATTCATACATAAACTTCCAAAACTGAATCAAGAAGATATAAACATTCTAAATAACCCAGTATCAGTCAATGGAATTGAAATGTAATTAAAAACCACAAATGAAAGCCAAGGTCCTATTGCATTCACTGTTGAATTCTATAAAAAATTTAGAAAAGATCTAATGCTACAAGCATTGAAACTCTTTCATGAAATTGAAAGAGAAGCAATACTTTCGAAGTCATTCTTGGTAGCAAGTATTATCCTGATACCAAAACCAGAGAAAGACTCAACCAAAATTGAAAACCACAGACCAGTCTCCATAAAGAACACAGATGCAAAAATTCTCAATAAGATATTGGCAAGCAATGCAGCAAATTAAGAAGATTATACACTATGTAGGATTCATTCCAGGGATGCAGGTATGTTTCAACATACACAAGTCAATAAGTATAATTTATCATATTAAAAGAGAAAACAGCAGTTCATATGGTCATCTCAATAGATGCAGAAAAAGAATTTGACAAAGTCCAGCACCTATTCATAACTAAAACTTGACAGAAAATTGGAACTGATGGTCTTTATTGCAATCTGATAAAAGCCGTATGTGGCTTTTATCAAGCAGACAGCCAACATCATACTAAGCGGTCAAAAACTGAAAACTTTAACTTTGAAATCAGGAACAAGACAAAGATGTCCACTATTAGCACTTTTATTTTTTAAATTTAAATTTAAAGAGAAAAAGAGATAAACAGTAGTGAAAACAATTTTCAAAATAGGTTAGTAGAGGAGTTACAATAGCTGATACACTGCATATTTCTATCTTCATAGTGGTTACTCAGAGTAACATACAATAGGTGTGCCATCTTGACCTTTCCAGGCAAGCATTTATGCCATGGAGCTACATCCCTGGCCTAGAACTGTTAAAGACTTAGGTGTAGGCAAAGATTTCATGAGCAAAACCCCAATCACATATGAAATAATACAAAGGATCAACTACTGGAATCTCATTCTATTAAAATGCTTCTGCACAGCAAAATAAATAACAGAGTGAAAAAACAACCCACAGGGTGGGAAAATTTTAGCTAGTTGTTCCTCAGACAAAGGACTTATACTTAGAACATATAAATAATTGAAAAGAACAAGTCTTAGAAATTTAAGGACCAATCCAAAAATGGATATCAGAGATGAATACACTCTCCTCAGATGAAGAAATAGAAGTGCTAAATAAATGCATCGCTGGATTTTAAAGAGATTCATATTAGAACAACACTGAGATTCCATCTCAGCCCAGAAAGAATGGCAGTCATCAAGAAATCAACCAATGACAGATGCTGGATGGGCTATAGAGAAAAAGGAAAACTCTGCTGTTGATGCAAACGTAGATTCATGGAAGCACTGTGGAGCACAGTGTGGAGATTCTTCAAAAAACTAGGATCAGAGGTCCCATTTGAGCCAGGTATACCCCTTCTAGGTTTTTTCCTAGAAGAATTAAAAACATCATATCACAGCAATATATGTACATCCATATTTATAGCAGCACAATTTGTAATAGCTATATCTTGGAAACAACCCAAGTGCCTATCATTGGAGGAGTGGATAAAAAAGGTGTGGTTTTTTTTTATTCAGTGGATTACTACACAGCCATAAAGAAGGCTAAACTTTGGACATTTCCAGTTAAATGAATGCACCTTGAGACAATACTCTTGAGTGAAATAAATCAGACTTACATGCATAAATATCACAGTCTCCCTGTTGTGAGAAACTGAAAGAGTAAGGACCAAAATATACAATAGATATTCTGAAATGGGACAAAATTGTTCAAGAGGAAAGAGGAACTAGGGAAGGGTAAGGGGAAAAGGAGGGATAGGAAAAGGAATAAAAAGGATAAAATGCAAACAAAGCTTTGTTAATAGGAAGGAGAAGAGGGTTTTAAAGGGGGAGAGGCAATTGGGAAAAGCAGGAGAATCAAAATAGAGCAGATACAAATTTCCTATGATGAATATGATCATTCTATATATCTAAAAATGTACCAATAAACTTAATTAAAGCAAGCAAGCAAACAAACAAGCCAAGAACATTTGATAGTCTGTTCTTTTCTTAGAGCTGTTGCCGGTTGCAGTTACATTTGAAATGAGTAAAAGAAAGCCAACGAGTTTAAGGTTAAAGGTGCCATTGTCAACAATTAAAAAGAAATCTCTAATGAGCACCTTATTTCAGCTGGAAGGCGTTTCATTCTTGCTCCCCTTATTTAGTATCTACATGAGCAGATGGAGCAGTGAGGTTTCAACTTGCAAAGTAGTGACTATTTTCAAATGTTTGGACAGAATGTAAGGGTATCAGAGGAACAGGTGTGTCATTCAGAGTAGAACCGCTCCTCCTGTGCAGGCAAATAGGAGGAATGCAAGACGGAGTTGTACACAGATGGCCATCTTGAGCAGCACAGAGAACTTAAAGCAACACAGCCGTGAGGATAAAGACTCTGACTTACCTTCCTTTCTCACTGAAATCATCTGGCTGGTCTCTCTATTGGCTGAATCCAACAAGAAGTCCAATGATGTGGAAACTCGTTGGAGTTGTTCACACCAGTTAGCCTGTTGGGGCCAGAGAGCCACATAGAGTAAGGATTTGGAGAAGGAAGTGGAAGATTTTCAGCACAGATGGTGTGGGAGTAAGGTATGGAATTACCTGACTTGCATCATAACATGGTATGTATTTTATTTAAGGGAACTTTAATTATGATAATTTTCTGACCATGTCTTACAGGTTAAAATGCTAGACCATAATTCTCTGAATAATTTCTACTATATGTGAGAATACAGGAGATTACTTCATTTGAAAAACTTGGCATGATCCTTTTAGAAGGATCGAGATCTTTTTTCACATAGGTTGGGTTTTCTATTGATGGGAGGGAAGAGCTATACATGGAAGTGAGAGAGACAAATGGGAGAAGACTAAAATTTTTGCTTTTCACATAAAATATTTGAAAAAAACCCAAAGTATTAAAAATAAGCACAGTGTAATAAAATAGCTTTTCCTCAATTTTTTGTACAGTGTCCAAAAATCTGTATTTTGTATATAAATGGGGCAATTTATTTAAAAAAAAAACAAATTGATGGCACCTATTTTTAAATAAACAAGTGCAAATTAAGAACATAGAAGATTTTAATTTTCAAACTTTGGAAAAAGATGAGTTTCCCCTGTACTGATAAGGTTGTGATGAAACAGAATTCACAGAGTCCTGTGGGAATTTTTCTCACTTTTTAGAAATCATTTTAGCAATATGAATTAGTAACTGCAAAACAGTTCTTATGCCCTGACTAATTTCATTTTCTTCACCAGAGAGAACCTGAATATTTAGCACTGCAGATATGCTTGAGGGCATTGTGTATTAGAAGATAGACTATTATGAAGTTATCTATGTCTAATGTTTCTAAGCAATTTTAGTGCATGGAAAATTTTACTTTAAAAATTTTGTTCTAAAATGTTTATGCTGGGCTGGGGATGTAGCTTAGTGGCACAAGTGCTTGCCTGGCAAGCACAAGCTCCTGAGTTTCATTCCTGGTACCAAAAAAACTATTTATGCTAGTTTGCAAAAAGATAGGCAGATTTTTAGTGGACACAATTTTATGGATAAAATTACAAAATTAATAGTCAATAGTGACTAAGTGCTAAGGAAATGATGGATGATGTTTTAGTTTTTCTTGTTATTTTTAAAATATGTTGTATCATTTATTTTGCAATGAGCATGTTTGACTTTTGAAATATGAATATAATAATGAGCATATTTTTAAATGTTTGTGTTTTTTTTCTGTTGCCAGCTGTGTGAAAACTATAAAATATTTGGCAATCAGCTGTAGTACTAGTCTTTTTATTTTCTCTTTGTAAAAAACAAGAGTGGGGAAACTAAATTTAAACAGTTTAGGGAGTCATTTATAATTTGAAAGTATATGTATAAAATACATGTAGAGATTGAAGCATAATTTTAGTGTTTTTCTTTTTTACACTTTATTGTATTTTCTACAATAACTATAATATTTATATTACCTTTTAAAAAAGTAGTTTAAAATTCACCTCAGGGTACTTTTTATAATAAAAAACACTTCTATATATAGATTGAACATGGCGGGAATTAAACATTTAGGTACCTGAATACTCTTTGCTGCAGTTTGAAAGTATAAAATTCATCATAACTATACCTATTATATTTAGTCCTTTGAGTAATAAAGTTATTTTAGATGGAGGCAGAATCCATGATTAGTTAATTTTAACATGGCATACCACTCAATTGAAAGCCATATGATTGAAATTTTCTTTTATTTCTTGTAAGTCCAATGCAGGGAAGAATGGGAAGACAGAGAAAAACAATTATTTTCTCCACTTCATGTCCTAACTCAGAGGTTCTGCTTATAATTACTCTATGACTATGGTCAGCATGTGTTTCGGGGAATGCCAGAAGAATTTAGATGCATTAAAAAATTTAAGACAAATATTGCTCATTTTTAGGTAGTGCTGAGAAGAATGAGAAATTTCTTCAGAGATTTGCTGATTTTTTTCCGGATTCTGGTAATATTTAATTTTTTTACAAAACTTTTTCATCTGTTTCTTGTATATCCCTCTCCTCTGTTTCTGCAATTTTTAACATTGACATTTTAGTTGTCTAATGTAATAAATGACCACAAACTAGGGAACAATAGAGAAATTTAGGATCTCCAGTTGTTGAGGTTAGAAGTATAAAACCGAAGCATCTCCAGGGTTGGTTCTTCTGAAGACACCAAGCAAGGACTGTTCTCTGCCTCTTTCCCACCTTCTGGAGGTGACTAGCAACCGAATTGTTTTTTGTCTTGTAGACACATCACTCCATCTCTGCCTCTGCCTTCACATTACCTTCTCTTCTACATACCTTTCCTGTCTCTTTTCATATGAGGAATCTTGTCATTGGCTTTAGGACACTTCTAGTGCAGGTGACTACATCTTCAGGTCTGTACTTAATCACATCTACACAGGCTTTTCCCAGTGAGATCACACTCACAGGCTCTTGAAAGACATTTGTTTTGAGAAGGCCAGCACTGTTCCACTAAGTAGAATGGATCTTTTGTTTTGTTAATACTTCTACTCTATAGCCTCTGTTTTTTATTAATTCCTACCTTCTTTCTTGCTGTTCTTCCCTCTGTAGTCTAACATTTGAAGCTACTCTGTCTGGTTTAGTTTCATAGAATCTTGCTGTACTAGCTGTACTTTCGAGGGGTCTTTGACCAAAGGAGTTTGGGTAGTGCATGATTCTGTATCTTCTTGCTGAAAACTTATAACAAACATTCCCATATTGTTTCATATTAAGTGAGGAATCTTTGTGTCTTATTTCCTAAGCTTTAAAACCCTTTGAAGAATATTGCATAGCACAGTTGTGAAATTGTGCTTTGTGGGAGTACCATGAGGCAAGTTCTCTTTCCACTAAGTTTAATTCTATGGCTAGTCTCTCTCTCTCTCTCTCTCTCTCTCTCTCTCTCTCTCTCTCTCTCTCTTTTTCCTTCTTTCTCTCAAAATCTATTTTCTGCCTATTTCTTGGGAGGTTTCAGTTTTTGTTTTTCAATTTTTTTTCAGTAAAAGTTATTACACTGTCCTTGAATTTTCTTACTCATTTTTAATGTTGGTAACTGCTCAATTTATGTCTCCAGGTCTGCCTTTTTGTGAACTTACATTATTTACATTTCTCACCTGGTATTGGAGGATGAATAATTCTCTATATTCAGACTTTCTTAGTGATATTTTCTATTATTTTTCAAAATAATAACTTGAAATGTTTAAAAAGATCTTTTACTTTCATTTTCCTGTAGAGAGTCAGAAGAAAGTAATTAGTCCAGAATTTTTAGTATCTATTGATGAACTTCTACATCTTTAAAATGTTTTAGTAAAACTTTTAGAATCAGCCAAACTTTATCACCTAAACTGCAAAAGGAAAATAGAAAAGGCTGCATCTTTAGACACACAGTTCATGTACTTATTTAAGGTCTTCCCACCCTTAGGGGGTTTCTGCATAGTTTGAGTTGGCGTTGGCATCACTGATCTTTCAAAGCTTCGTTTATCTTCACAAATTCTGTATTTTATTGTTAGCCTTGCATACGACTGTAATGACTTTGCTATCTACGTGGTGGGAGCAGATGAGGGTTTAACATTTTAGCATACCTTAAAATTAAATTTAAGATAAACCTAGTTCCCTTTAAGAAGTAATATGACTAAGTGATAGTGGTGTTCTGAATTATGTGACATCGATATACTACCTGGGGCAGAGACTTTCTTCTTTAAATGTTCTTAAAACTTATAATACACTGAAGCCATGGTAAAGTACTGAGTATGACCTACATTTGTGTTCCTTAAAGTTTCCATTGTGATAGACACATTTGGCGTTCTTTACATGGGCACTTACTCAGTTTATTCCATTGTCCTGGAGTCTTTTCAATGAGCTTCAGGTTCTACCCATGGGCTTTTTCTTTGCATGTCTTTCCAAGCTGTTGTTGAATGCTTAGGCATTTGCTGAGCCCTTTTGGACAGCTTCTGTTACCATGTAATGATTTTGCAAGGAATTCAGTAACTCATTTTGCCATTAGTTTTAGTTTGCATGTATTCTAACTTCTTACAATTTTAGGAGTATGGAAAAAAGTCTTCTTTCCCCAGATTGTATCAAATACAGATAGATCCTACCCCAGGGAAACAGAAAGATATTAATATAAATTTTTAAATCAATTCTTGATCTATCTATGACATACAAGAATCTTTACAGATAGGAGCTAGTAATAAACTGTCCAAGTGTCATTTGAGTATTTAAAAAGCTTAAATTGGAATTTAGTATTTTTTTGTCTTATAGTATCATGATTATAGAAATTGTTAGAGATACAGGTGACCAGATTTCAAAGAATTTATTTATGGAAATGAAAAATTTCAATTTTCCTTGTAAGTAAGTGACTCAGGGAAGACTGAGAAGATTGTCCTGGACCTATATAAAGTAGGTATAGTAGGCATTATTGAAATGATTATTTGCTTTTGTGACTACTGAGAGACAATACTCCTGTGTCTGTACATCTTAGGAGCAGAGTGCTAGTTTTCCATTTATTCTATTTAAAAATATAAACATGAATAATGAGAGTATCTACAGGAGGTGAAGATAGTGCCTCTTTCTCTAACAGACAACAGAATTCCTCACTCTTCAGCATAATAAAATAATTTATCTTTCAGAGAAAAGTTCATGTAGAATTGCTTACTGGCCGTTGTAAAATATGGTCCAAAAGGGTCACCAGGGGAGCTGCCCAAGGGGCCCAGCAGCACCAAGTGTACTGGTTGGAATGGCCCAGCAGCCCAGCAGAACCAAAACATGGATTCCAATGGGGACCTGCAGAGCCAACAGGTAAAATCAGTCTACCAAGGGGAAACTCACTGGATACAAGTTTCTGGTATATGTTGGATTTTGTTACATAAGTGTAGAACTTGCTCTGATGGTTAAAGATCTCAAATTAATAATTAGCCCAGTTGGGCAGTGGCTAGGTTTTGCTTGATGCTTCTGTCATTGTTAATTGTACTACTTTAGCAAGGATATCATACACATTGCAATTAGCTTTTCTCCCTCATATGCCAACACTCTTTTTACATATCCTTCTCTCAGCATATTGCAGAGGTGATTTCAGATCTCCTGCCACTCTGATGGTTGCTCAGCCTCAAGGCACTCCCTTCTTCACAAATGAATAAAATGAGTAAAATCTGGGTTTGGTCCTGGGTCAAGGTCTTTTGTTCCAGATAGCCATCATTGTTCCTCATCGTTTGGATATATTATTGTGTCTTTATTTATGCCATGGGTTGCACTGGAAGTAGTAGACTAGAATTAACTCATTACAATGCCAGTAACTTTTCCACAGGATTACAAATATAATCTGCCTGGCCCATGATGAGGACCAGGAAGGGCTCTATATATGACAGAGAACAAATGAAGAAATACATCATAACCAAACCAGCTCTCCAAAATATTCAGAAGGATATTTTAGAAAGAGATAAGGAAGGCCATAATTCCAAGAACACAAATAGAAAGAAGCCACCAGTCAGTACAAGCAATTAAACAAAGGAGAAAGACAACAACAGGAAAATAATATGAAAAGGATAAGCCAATACATATGAGTTATAAGCATTAGTGTAAATGGTCTCAATTTACCAATCAGAGAAACAGATTGGCAGAATGGATCAAGAAAGAAGATCCAATAATATGCTGCATACAAGAAACACAATTAATTCACAAAGAAATTCATAGACTAAAAGTCAAAGGATGGAAAACAACACTCCATGCAAGAAGATCCCAGAAAAGAAGAGGAGTAGCTATTCTATATACAGACAGTGTGAACTTCAAGCCAAGACTGATCAGATGAGACAAAGAAGGTCACTACACACTTGTTAAGGAAAACTCCAAGAAGAAGAGGCAACAGTTATAAACATACATGCACCAAATATTGGTGCACCCAATTATATAAAAGAAATATTAGGACTTCTGGTAAGATGGAAACCGGGTAAGCAGCAGAGAAAGACCCCTCTGGAGGATCGCCGATGAGACACTGAAATACAGCAATAGAAGAAAGACGAGAAGGAGAGAAATGGTGCCCTGGAGCCCCAGACCCAGGAAGATCTGAAAGGGAAATTGAAACCCTCAGAAAGAACAAACAAGACCTCTCCAGGAGAAAAAGCTCGGAGGACCGCCATGGTGCACTCAGAGTAAGAGAAGGCGGAAAAGGAAGGAGCCACTGCTCCACACAAACCTCAAGCCTGCTCCCTCATCCTGGCACTCACAGCATCAGCCTCAGAGGCCCTTGCTCGTGGAAACATTCCTAATTGGCCAGAGTGAATCTATCTGCCCAGCGGCTCCACAGCGCCTCCCACTTCGGACTCGAGTCCACACCACACTCATCACGCTGCCGGGATCTGGAGCCCCGCACCATGCAGCCGGCCTCGGGCAATGCGCGCCGCAGCCCCCCAGCACCTCGGTCCTGCCACCGCTGGGGGTGCACTCCCTTGGCCACCAGCCCCAGCGCCGGCCCTCTGAGCTCTCCAGCGAGTGAACCAGAGGAGGAGCAGCAGCTATGGATCAGTGAAAGCAGCCAGTTCAGCAACGGGCTGGAGGACCGAGGCTTGTTAGAAAGCAGCACCAGGCTGAAGCCTCAGGGAGCCCAGAACTACAGAAAGAAGGCGTTGTGGGTGTCTTGGTTTTCCATTATCATCACACTGGCCCTTGCCATGGCCAGAGGTAAGCAAAGTCCTGAGTGCTGGTCCAGAACGAGAGAGGCAAAAGTGTAGCCTGGAGAGGAAACAGCGGAGGTCAGAAGGAATGGTCAAATCCAGTGTGAGGATGGGAGGTTACAAAGGCCATTGAAGCAGAATCCCCACTCTGCAGAAATCTTTCTAATTAGTGCCCTGAGGCAGGCTGGAGTCAAGGCAACCCGTGAGCAGCCCACCGCACCTAGTTCTATGCCTGCCCCGAGGATGTGGCCTCAGACCTCTCCACTGTGTGAGCAAATACCAGCAAAGAGTCACGGAAAGCGATGGAAGTGACCTCAGGACCACAGCAATTCCCAGGGATCCAGTCAAAAAACAAAAGGGAGCTGGAGCACATCAGAAAAAGTGAGGTGCAGACCGAGGCGGGCTACACAGGCCACACCTTTCTCACTCCAACATCAAGCAGGAAGCATGAGCTGAGCTTCTGAGATTCAGCTCCCACCCTAAGCTCCCTCCCTGAGCACCATGAGTCCTGGTGGCCCAAGCAGGCACCATGTGACCCTGACAGCAACGGGCTGACTCAACGGGCTTCAGGACTCACCCTAAACTACTAATATGAGCACCAAGAGAGACTCCACACTGCTTGTATATATGAAAAATGTACAAACCCATAGCATCAAACTACATGAAAAGCAGCAGTCCTGGAGCCTGAGAGATAACAACATACTGTACACAGCAGACCCGAGAAAATCCTCCAATTCTTTCCAAGAACTAATAACTAAACTTAATACACACCATGATCTACCATGGTGAGCACAGGTAGAGGAGACCTCACGCCACTTGTGCCCAGTATTGTAAGTGTACCCAATGCCCAATAAGATTGAGTGGTGGGATGAGGCAAAGACATGGAACTAGGGTGTAGACCCACCTGTCTAGCTGGGAGGGGTTAGTTTCCAAAGACACTAATGGCCTATGAGGGTATACCAGGCACTTTGGCAGGGAGCTCAGAGGCCGGAGTGGGGAGTGGCCTTCCTTTGGCTGGCATGGGAGCCTTGAGGACCTAGACTGAGCCTCCCACAGAGCGGCATTGGTGACCCTGCGGACTTGAATCAGCCAGAGAGAGCCCCTGCCCCAGGGGCATGTCCTGAGCTCCCACTGGCCCCTGGGGTGTGGCAAGCACTCTGCCCTGGCCCTGGAGCTCCGCCTGGCCCCCAAGGTGTGCCAGGCCCTCTGCCCCACCCCTGGAGCTCCACTGGCCCCGAGGGCATGCCAGGAGATCCTCCCCGGCCCTGGGGTGTGCCAGGCACTCCACCCCACCCCGGGAGCACCACTCAGCCCCTGGGATGTGCCAGGCACTCCACAGCTCCACTTGTCCCCTGGGGTGTGCCAGGAACTCTACCCGGCCCCCAGGGCATGCCAGTCACTCCATGAAGCCCCTGAAGTGTGCCAGGAACTCCACCCAGACCCCGGGGCATGCCAGGAGCTCCATTTGTCCCCTGGGGCATGCTAGGTGCTTTGCCCGGCCCCCAGGGTGTGCCAGGCGCTCTGCTCCACCCCCAGAGCTCCACTCGGCCCCTGGGGTGTGCTAAGTGCTCCGCCCAGCCCCCGGGGCATGCCAGGCCTCTGCCCTGCCCCCAGAGCTCCACTCGGCCCCCAGGGCATCCCAGGCTCTCCGCCCAGCCACTGGGGTGTGCCAGGTGCTTTTCCTGGCCCCCAGGAAGATCCTGAAGACTCATGTGAGCCTATAGATGTGGTCGTGCTGACAGAGGCTGGCGGTTCACTGTGTAACCCCACCTACCTGACTGGATACTCCATGGCTGTGAGGGCTTGCCAAAGGGTGCTTCTCCACTTCCTGCCATAGTAATTTGTGTACACCCACATAGTATATAGCATATTTAGAAGCAGCCAAGTCTCTGCCCAAAGTAAGAGCATGAGGGAGCAAATAAACCAAAAGTGCAATTATTACCAGTGGGAATATCACTGACAGGGTGGTAAAACAACAGTGGTGAAGTGGAGAAAATTGAGTAACTGAATGAGCCATCATCTATATAACTGAGTAATAAAGACGAAGATAACATTATGTAATACAACATCCAGTGGTAAACCCCTGCTATTTTCTCTGTAATCTGGTATTTCCTTTATTGTTTTTGTGTTGACAAATGTGGAGACAACAGTATGTAATACAACATCCAGTGATGGTTCCCTATTGTCTCCTTTGTAATTTGTATATCTTTTATTGATTTTGCTATAACAAATATGAAGATAACTATGTTATACAACATCCAGTGCCAATTCCTTACTATCCTCTCTATAACTTGGTATTTTCTGTATTGTTTCTGTGTTATTCTGGGTTCTTTTGTCTTAAAAATAAAATAAAAGAAACAAATATTAATGGACACAAAAAATCAAAATGTAGTAACAATTGTAATGGGGGAACTCAGCACCCCACTGCTACAAATAGACAGATCAACTAGATAAAAATTCAACAAAGAAATATCAGTGTTAAATCAAGCCACGGGTTCCACCCAAAGCATCAGAACACATACTCTCCAAATGCACATAGGACATTCTCCAAAATAGAACACATACTGTGCCATAGATCATGCTTAAGTAAATGCAAAGAAATTGAAATTATCCCATGTGTATTATCTGACCATAGTGCAATGAGATTGGAATTTAATGGCAAAAGAAATCACAAAAAAATACATACACCTGGGAATTAAATAACACTATCCTGAAAAACCAATGGGTCACAGGTGAAATTAAAGAAAAAATTAAACAGTACCTACATTTAAATGGTAATGCTGATACAACATACTGAAATTTATGGGATGCATTGAAAGCAGTTCTAAGATAGTGATGAACTCTCACATCAAGAAAATAGAATGAAGTCAAATAAACAACCTAATGTTGAATCTGAAACTTCTAGCAAAATATGAAGAAATCAAACTCAAGCTCATATGAGGGAGGAAATTCTGAAGATATGAGCAGAAATTAATGAAATTGAGATTAAGAAAACAATATAACATATTAATGAATGAAAGAAGTGGTTCTCTGAAACACTAAATTGATAAACCATTAGCCAATTTTCTCAAAAAGTGGAAAGACTCAAATTCACGCAATAGGGATGAAAAGGGTGAAATTGCAATGGATCCTGGAGAAATCAACAAGATCATCAATACCTACTTTGAGAACCTGTACTCTAATAAGATGGAAAACAGAAAAAGTGGACAGGTTCTGAGTCATACATAAACTGCCAAAATGGAATCAAGAAGATATAACAATTCTAAATAACCCAATATCAGTCAATGGAATTGAAATGTAATTAAAAACTTACCCACGAATGAAAGCCCGGGTCCTGTTGCATTCACTGCTGAATTCTATGAAAAATTTAGAGAAGATCTAATGTTGCCAGTGCTGAAAGTCTTTAATAGAGTTGAAGAGAAGCAATATTTCCAAAGTCATTTCTGGTAGCAAGTATCACCCTGATACCAAAACCAGAGAAGGACTCAACTAAAAATGAAAACCACAAGCCAATCTCCATAATGAACATAGATGCAAAAATCCTCAATAAGACATTGGCAAACAGAATGCAGAAAATCCTGAAGAAGATTACATACTATTAGCAAGAGGATTCATCCCAGGGATGCAGGTATGTTTTAACATACACAAATCAATAAGTGCAATGTACTGTATTAACAAAGCCAAAGACAAAAATCACACAATCGTTTCAATAGACACAGGAAAAGAATTTGACAAAGTCTAGCACTCATTCATGATTAAAACTCTACAGAAAATTTAACTGGTGATTTTTACCTCAATTAGATATAACTCATATATGATAAACCAACGGCCAACATTCACACCAAATGGTCAAAACTTTAACTCTAAAATCAGGAACAAGACAAGATGTCCACTATGAACCCCCCATGTAATATACTTCTAGAGACATTATTGAGAGTGATTAGACAAGGAAATAAATAAAAGGAATAAGAATAGAAAAGGAATAAGTTAAAATATTATTTTTTGTAGATGACATGGTACTCTACATAGAAGATTCCCAAAACTCCAAAAAGACTTCTAGATTTAATAACCAGATTCAGTAGTGTAGCTGGATACAAAATCAGCACTCACATATCAATAGCATTCCTGTACACAAACAACAAACTCACTGAGACAGAAATTAGGGAAGCCACACTCTTCACAATAGCATCAGGAAAAATGAAATACTTAGGAATCAACAAAAGAAGCAAAAGATCTATACCTTGAAAATTACAGTACAGAAATTACTATAGAAAAGGGGATCCAAGAGGATATCAGAATGGAAAGATCTCCGTTACTCATGGATAGGAAGAATCTAGAGTGAAAACAGCCATCCTCTCAAAACTGTCATAGAGATTTAATGCAATTCCCATGAAAATACCATCAGCATACCTCACAAAATAGAGAAAGGTGTTTGGTGTCAGATATTTCACCCCAGTAACAGCAAAGTGACTAATACATTGTTCTACATTAATTTGTTAAAGAAAACTAAAAGAGACTGCCAGGCATAGTTGCACACACCTGTAATCCCAGCACTCGGGAAGCAGGAGGATTGCTGTGAGTTTGAGGCCAACCTGGGCCGCAAAGTGAGTTCAAGACTAGCCTGAACTGCACAGTGAGACCCTGTCTCAAAAAGACCAAAAAAAAAAAAAAATTAAGAGAGACCAAAATTGTTCAGTTCTTTGTACGAAGCTAGTAAGACATACCAAAGTGCAAAAGCAAAAAAGGAAAAAGTTTGAAGTAGATTCAGTTTATGATTAGAGTTGAAAAATCTATGACATACTTTACAATGTTTATTTCTAAATCTTTACAATGAATCTGACTTACAACTCTGACATTTTAATGAATAATTTAGTTTAAAATAAGATCACTTCAATGGTAAAATTGTATTGGGATAAACATTTTCTTTACTTATTTCTACACAGGTAAAGTGCTTCTAAAATGAAAGAATGGTGGCTATAATTAATTTAAATGTGATAATAGCAAACAAAAGAATTTTGTTATATTTCTTAGAAAATGAGAATGTTTGTAACACTATTAATCATGTGGTGAATCACTTGAGATCAGTTGGCTTCCAATGTTTTGTCTTGAATAGTGTTAGAAAAAGACATAATTTAGTAATCAGCTAATTTAAAATAATGTTTGATGTTTAGATCACTATATGCTTTTGTTTTTTTTTTTATTTTGGCGGTACTGGGGATCGAACTCAGGACCCTGCGCTTGCCAGGCAGGTGCTTATTCCACTGAGCTATATCCCCAGCCCTAGATCACTATATGCTTTTGACAAAGGAATACAAAGAATGTATAACATTTACTAAACAAAATACTCCTTCCATTGACAAATAGAATTCCTCCCATATACAGTGTTTATATAACTAAATTTTCTTAGCACATGCCTGTAAAAGTAAAAGTATGTTGACCAAATATGGATGTTGACCATATTTCATGTTAGGAATAAGTAATGTATGACCATGGCTACATTTATTAATTGAGAAACAAAAACCCTCATTTATCCAATTCATAGAGCATTTCTTTTTTTTTTTTTTTGAGATGAGAGGTTCTTTTATTATATTTTATTTTATTTTATTTTATTTTTTTATTTTAGAAACATAAAAGTACAAAAACATATTGACAAACAGACACCCATTATCATAGAAAATAGTACAATCACAACTAATCTATAGACAAGGTGATATGGTCTCAACAGTAGTTGTTGCTTTATCCATTGATATCTTCGAATTGTAGATGTATGGACCCATATACAGAC
>PVLD010026043.1:0-22876 GCA_004027595.1 Dinomys branickii | reverse complement strand
CAAAAAAAAAAAAAAAAGACATTTAGCAAACATTTCAGGATAATAGTGATTGTTTTATTATAGATTTTACCCTCACTCAATTCATTAACTACCTGTATAAATTAATTTCTTTTAAATTGGTGTATACAAATTGTCCACCTTTTCTTAAGGCAGCATCCTGAAAGTGTACTTTATTTCAGTTTCCACATCATTGGTTTAATGTTTGAGGCTGACTTTTCTCATGTTCATGCTAATTATTTTTATACCTCCTTTCCTTTGTCACTGTGATAAGATACTGTAATACCAAGTCCATTAGCATCACTGTAATGATAACTGTTAACTCTTAGGAAAAATAAATACCTTTCTATGGTATAATTTCAAGCTTGGTCAACAGAAAAAAGAAGAATTGGGAGACAATTTCTGTTCACCCCATTAAATCCCTCCAGAAGCCCTCAATTCTAAATATATAACACAGCAAGTCTCAGCATCAAAACATTTTATATCCACTACTAATAACTTTAGCATCAATGTATTTAAACTTGATTTTGAATATTCCTTTTATTAGTCCATGCTTGCAGTACATAATGATTGTGATCATTTTGTGGAGTTGGTCTCTGTCCACTGCACATTTTAATTCTTCTCTCCTTTTTCTTTTGCATCCGTTACCCTCCCTTCCCTCCCTGCTCGTTCTAACTCACAGTTCCCTTCCCATTTGCAAAAGTTCTACTTCCCCCCTCCAATTCTTTTTGAAAAGCCCCTTTCCCTCCCCTCTCTCCCCTTTCCTCCACCTCCTGCTCCCCCAATGATTTGAAAATGATCTGCCTACTTCCTATTTCCTTATCTTCTACTTGGCTTTATGTAGACTATAGAATTCTGATGTAAAGCAGCTGTGCACTAAGCATGCAGACCTGACACTTAGTATTGTAGCCTCAGGTTCCATCCTCTTACCCGTGAGTGCTCCAGTTTATCTATATGGCAGAGTAGTATGCCATTGTGTATAAATAGTTCTATACCTGAACTTTTTCCATCCTAGTAAACTTGCATAAGGAGAGACAAATATCCATCTATTCTGAGTTGAAATTAATGGCACCAAATTGCCTTCTGGAATTTATCATACCAACTAATAAAGAAGGGGTATTCACAGTAGACAAATAAGCCATTTAGTTCAATTAAATGCATTTATTTTAGTCCACTGCTGGATCTAACTCACTGTAATGCTTTCAGATTCTTATCAAGAAAAAGATGAAATCATGTTTTAAAGGCACAATTTTAAGTGTCTTTTCACACTGAAAGTGGACCATAAATAAAAAAATGTAAAAATATCAAAAGGAGCATTTTATAACAAATTATTTTCTCATGTTTCAGACAAAATACAACATTATTTTAAATATATTAATAAAAACTAACCAAATCCAGTTTATTAGGAAGAAAAGACATTTGAATCAGACCTACTTTTTAAAAATAATATTCAAAGTCCATATGGTGCATGGCTCAATAACTATAATCTATGCTCCTGAATCACTGGAATGTATTGTGCTCCCTTAAAGATGTACTTCACACTCAGCATTCACTTATACTTAAGTAAACATAGAAATCTGGAGAAAGGGTATCTCATATTTTTATTTAGTAATTAACTGGTTCACTCAGAGTTGGGCTGTGAATAACCAGTTCAGCCAAGAATTGTGAAAGATTCAATACATTAAGTTATATATTAATATTTAACCAGTTGGATAGCATCTGGTGGCTGTCCTTTAAAATATTAATTCCTTTCCATTCTTTATTGTCCTGCACTGTAGTTTGATATTTTAATTATTCTATACATTTGCCTAACTAATGAATGAGTTATAGTTTCTATATTTGAAAAAAATTAAATGGAATTACAATATATGATGTTATTTTAATCAATTGGCACTTTGCAGAACTTTGAAAACATAAGAATACAGAATCTTTATAATCAAATGATAAGGTGAAATCATAGTTTAGAATAGTCATTCTAATTTCTACTGGGTCCTATGTATTTGCAACAGAGTGATCATAGGAAACCCACGGTTCAAACTTCTCCCATTTTTGAGTTGTCTGACTTGGTATGGATACTACTAGTAAAACTTGAAATCACTTTCCCTAAAATCATACCACTCTCCTCTCTGGGTGGTCTGCAAACTGTGCAGAAGTAACCTTGGCTTTGCCTTATCCTTCACACTTTGACTTATCCTGTAGAAATAGTCCGATAGTCTTCACTGATTTCCCATTTTAACAGAGAACCCAGGTTTAGATAAAGTACATTAGACCAAACAATCTTTAAATATAAAACATTAAAAACCACAACTTAAAATAGGATGTGTTCTGACAATTATCAGGCACTCGCAACATGTCCATTGGCCATAAGCTGTAATTTCCTGAGTTTTACTTCTCCGGTTCTATTGAGATCCTTCCTGAAATACAGATCACATATTTCTTCTTTTTAATATCCCTGTGACTGTTTCAAAGTCATGAAAAACATTACCACCGCTCTAGTTTGAAATGACTTAGCAACTTCCAAGGATAAACGACCATATATAGATTGTGTAAAAAATGTGAAGAAATGGGTCTGCATTACTAAGTAAATGGAATAATAGTTTCAATATTAATTGCTGTAAATTTATGCTATGTAAGTTTTGCTTAAAGTTTCCAACAAATTTCAAATTCACAAATATTCATTAAATTTTTACTTTAATAATAGATTTTAAACTATAAGTCTTATTATTGATCTTTGGATAATGTTTAACTGGGGGTTGCTCAAATGAAATTTAACCTGTGCCCATTTCAATGGGTAGTTGATTTAAATCTAAATGTAGGCAATGATTCATAATTATTATAACTCAGAATCCATCAACACATTCAGCAAACAAATACTAGGATATTAACTTACCTACTGTCCAAGGAAAGGTGTCCAGCTTGTTTTTAAAGGAAATTTGAGTTCTTTCCCAGTTGTATCTTAATATTCAAGAGAGGAAGGTACTTATACCTTCATCATTTATATGCCAACTATTATGTGCCCCTTCTCAAATGGTGCCTGCAGGGAACATGAAAACCAAGACAACACAAGACTCCTCTTGTTTCCCAAACAGCTTTCCCTGGGAGATGTTGAAGATGCAGAAATGTATTGCAGCATCTCTGTAAATCTAGGAATTCTCCTTGGGGTTATGTGTCCATGATAGTGATATAGGGGAAAGAAACTCCCGGACTGCTAGATGTCTAGTACAAGTTCATGTTCTCTAAAATAGAAGAATGAATTTTAGGAATAAAGAAGGTTAAGAGAGGAATATATTTACTGGGAGAAGGAATATATTTATTTTGAGAGAGACAGAAGGTGTCCGGAGTGGGTTGCCAGGGTCTCTGCCTTTTCTAGGGAATTTATAAAGCAAATCCATGATGTGAGGAGGGTCCAATGTGGCTAAAATGGGAAAACACAAGGTAGGCATGACGCGGGACAAAACTACAGTCAGTGAATAAGATTATGAATACAATTGTCCAAGAAAAGTGGATTAAATCAGGGTCAAGTGGGGAAATGAGACATGGAGCGAGCAGGCGTGAATAGAGCACGGGGGCTTTTCCTAGAGGGGCTGGGTCGGTGGCTCTTCCTGCCTTTCTCAAGGTGATGGACGCCTATTCAGAATGTCGATCCCTGATGTGTATCCTTAGGAAGTACGTGGGGGCAATTTTCTTTTATCTTGACATCCGGCCCGCAGTGGAGGTGCCTGTCTCTCCCACAGTGGTAAGGCATCTCCTCTTTGCAGTGGCTCCTTCGAGGGCCTGGCCCTGTCCGATGGCCTATAGTGTTTTGTTCAGCTTAGTTTCCTATAACAGTACAGCAGAACACTTTTAGTTTTGTTCAGTTGTCCAAAAAGAGCTACATCACAGAAGTCACCTTTCTCACTGTGCGTGCACGGGGACTTACATGAAAGCATCTTGCATTCTGCTAGAACACATGAGAAAAAGAATTGTTGACAGGTACATAAAGGACCTAATACACACAATTCCAAAAAGGAATATATATATATAATATAATATTATATATATATATTCCTATTATCAAATAAAACAGGGTCTATATATCCTATTAACTACTAAAACTTTAAACATGTTAACACTATCAAACTTCCCACTTTGAAGTATTTGAATGTCCATTATTCCGCCAAAATTTTACCTAAATAATCCATTACAAATGTCACATCTGTGATGAAACATTCCTAAATCTTTCTATTTTTTGCTTTAATTTAATTTTATTTTTAAGGATATATAAATACGAACAGGAAGAGGAAAATGGAACTGAGAGAAAAATGGAAACAAAGACTTTGCAAATGAGCAAGGAAGAAGGGGTGAAGGGAGAGGGGGATGTGAGTGAATGAAAAAGAATCAAGGTACATGGTGTGCAGGTGCAGCTTTTCTGGGGTGAGTGATCACTACGTGTATCACTTAAATTCAAAATTAAAATTAAATTCACTTGTGTCTATCTGGGGTAATATGTGATGTCTCCATGCATGTAAATATTATGAAACTACACAAATATGTGGAGACTGAAAAATGCACTCTTGAATGACCAGTGTATTACTGAAGAAATTAGGAGAGAAATTTTTAAATTTTTACTGTAAAACTACAAGAGAAATACAAGATATTATAATATTTGGGGCATAATGAAAGTAGCTCTAAGATGGATGCTTGTACTTTTTATTGCCTACATTAAAAATAGTAATAGTAATATAGTAACAATATAGTAATTCACATAATAATAATATAGTGATCGGCTAAGTAGTAACTTAGTAATATATCTAAAGGTACTAGAAAAACAAGAACAAATCAAGCCCCAAACAGGTAACAGAGAAATAATAAAAATCAGAGCAGAAATTAATGAAACTGCAACTTGAAAAAGCAGCACAAAAGCACAATAAGTCAAAGAGTTGTTTCTTAAATTGGAAAATCCTTAGTGAAATATTCCCAAACAAAGAAAGGAAGGGCGAATTAGACAAACAGAGACCAAAGCAGTAAATCAAAATGGACACCACTGAAATCTATGTGACTTTTTGAAATTATCTGGAAAAGACTCTAAAACCTAAAAAAAAAAAAAAAAAAAAGGACCAAATGGAAATACCCTTGAATTCACTAGAATTTTAGAAAAGGACTGATTCCAGTGTTCCTCCTAATTTTCTATTATTTGGAAATGGGAGAATACTTTCAAAATCAGTGTTTGAAATTAACATTACCTTCATACCAAAACCAGATAAAGACTCAACTGAGAGAGCAAAAGAGAGAGATAAAGAGAGACAGAGAGAGAGACAGAGAGAGAGAGAAATTACAGGCTAACATGTTTGATGAGGATACATGCAAAAAGCCTCAATACGATTGTTGCAAACAGATTACAGTTCAGTAAACCATCAAGCATCATAATTAAATTAAATCAGTTTTATTTCAGAGATACAAGGTAGTTCAATATATGTGAATCAATACATGTAAGATGTCACATAAATAGACTCAAGGGTAGAAATCACAGAATTTTTTCAACAGACGTAGAAAAAGTTTTCAGCAAAATTTGACACTGCTTCATGGTGAAACCTTTGATGAAAATAAGAACAGAAGAATCTTATTTCAAATTCTTAAAAGCCATGGAAGACAATCCCATGCACAACATCATACTGAAATAGGGGAAAACTAAAAGCATTTCTGATAAAATCAGGAATAAAATAAGTCTATTCACTGTCACAGCACCTGTTTAATATCTTGTTTGAAATTCAATAAATATAGGCCATGAAATCATTGAATTGTGTTTTTGTAGACCAGTAATGAACCCACTGAGAAAATAATCAGAAAATGATTCTGTAATTTCAAACAGGACCTAACTGGCCCAGTTCCCAAGCTGCCTCCCAGCAGAGGCACTGCTCTCTGCAGGGAGCTCAGCTGAGTACCAAAGATGTCATGAAGGACAAAGGAAGGATATCGTGAAGGAAATGAGATAGCACAAGGAATTTTGCAGGTCCTGGGACATCTGGGGACATCTGAGACACTGGAGGACTTACACCGGACACTTTAAAGACTCTGCCCTCTGAGATGCAAGCTTGCCAGGAAACTTTAACCACAGATGCTCATTGGAATCTCACCTCCTACTGTCCCCTATCTTCCCTCCCTCCCTATAAAAAGGATAACTTCTGTTTATTTGGGGAGGACAATCTTATTCTCTCTGCTAGCCTGCATTTAGGCACAATAAAATCCATGTCATGTTGCCTTTACACTAGCCTGGTGGTCTGCATTTTCCCCTCCTCTCCCTTGTATATTGTACATGTTACAAATTCCTTTCACAATAGGATCAAAAATTTACATTTCTAGTTTTGTACCTAACAAGGAAGTGAAGGGCTTCTACAATGAAAATGACAAGATGCTGAAGGAAGAAATTGAAGCATTTAGAAAATGGCAGGCCAGCTTTGATCTTAGATAAGAAATAATATAACAAAAATATCAATAGTGGAAAAGTAATCTTTATATATAAAGAAGTTTTTATTAAATTAACAACAACTTTCTATCCTGCACTAGAAAAAAAATTCATGGACAACATATAGAGCCAGAAAAGATCCAGAATAGCCAACTTGATCCTGAAGAAAAGAAAAAGAAAAAAAGGAATGCAAGAAGAATCACAATCCTGGAGTCCAAACTGTCTTTTAAAGTTACAGTAACAGAAACAACAAAGCACTGTACTGGCACAGAGAAAGACATGTTGACCAATAGATCCAATGGATTAGAACTGAAGACACAGAAATTCAGTGACATATTGGGTAAAAACTCAGCCCTCCAGGTTTTGACAAAGGTGCCGAACACATACTCTGGAGGGGAGGCAGCCTCCTTAACAAATGGTGCTGTGAAAACCAGATATGAATTTCAGAAGGTGGAAACTAGAGTCCCATCTCTTGCTATGTACTTGAATCAATTTAAAATGGAGAAAAGACTTAGATGTATAAATAGAAATTCCAAAACTACTGGCAGGTGACATAGAGGAAACATCTGAGACATAAGCCAAAGCAAAGATTTCCTGATAGAACAGCAGTGGCACAAGAATTAATATCCAGAATCTTAATACTCGTGAAACAAATGACCCATTCAAAAATGTAAGAACTCAAACTAGGGAATTCAAGCATCAATCCTCATAAAAATGTCCATCGAAAATAATGGGCAAATGAATAGGAGAAACTTCGAAAAGATGAGTTACATATGGCAACGAGTATGTGAAAAAATATAGCCGTTAGGAAATGCAAATCAAAACTGCTTGGAACCTCCACATTCCCCACTCAGAATAGTTATCAGCAGGAATGAAAAGGAGACACATAGTGGCATTATAGACAGCTAAGTTAGGGAGAAATTCTTTAGGCAGGCAGACAGGGCTGGGCCTTCCAAAGGGGGCAGCAGGGGAAGGGCAACTCTGGGGGAGGCACATTCCTTGAGGTCTAGACCCCAAGACACAAAATAGAATGACGACACCTGTATACTTCCCCTAAAGATGAAGAGCAGTGATCAATACCCTCAATAAATGTCCATGGCCTTGAGTGGGGGACCAAAACCTGCCTTTCAGGAAAGGTCCCTATTGTTCCATGCATGCTTGTTATGTCTTCATTCCCCCTTTGGTCCCCATTTAATCAAGTACCTTAACCTCCGTTGTTCCCAGAATTCATTCCTCAAAATGAGAGAACATGAGCTTGGCAATCTGGACATGCTAGATGCTCACGGGTTGGGAGTTATAATCTTTCTGCTACATTCCTTGGATTACTTGGAAGCCGTATATCATCCCTGTATCAATAGGCAGTAAGGAGAGCGGCTCTTTTGCAGAAGGAGCGGGAGCTGAGTGGTGGAGAAGAGGGGAGGGGACGGAGGTGGAAAAAGGGCTAAGTTGTGTTTAGCACATGAACCAGCTGATCAGGAGGAATTGTGTATGGCAAACATGTGCGTATAAAAAAATGAAAATTAAAACGACACTAAAAAAGGTGTTAGTGAGGACAAGGAAGAAAATAATTGTCTTGCACTTTCTGAGGGAATGTAAACTAGTTCAGCCACTATGGAAATCGATTGGCGATGCCTCCAAAGACTAAAGTAAAAATGCCATGTGACGCAGTTGTGCTTCTTTTCGGCATAGTGCAATGGAATGAGAGGATCACGTTACAGTGATTGTTATCGTTTGTGTCTGGATGTTCCCCAACGCCTCATGTAGTCATGGAGTGGGGGACGCTTTTCAAGACAGCTTGTTCAACCTGGACCTCTCCCTTTCATGTCCTCACCTCAGGAAACAGGGTCACAGCATTTCCAGCTCAACTCAGCAGGGGGCCAGGGGCCTCACTTTGTAAATCTCCTCAGCCCATGCAAGAGGAGGGCAGGGCAATGGTGTGAGTGCTACACCCGCCCTAGGGCAGGTAACGTCCACACCATATAAGGGAGGAAAGGAGGCTAGCTCCTCCCCGTTTTTGCTCTGACTGCTTATGCTGTCCTTCCTGCCATGAACATTGCCCCTCTGCCAACCACCCTGCCTTGGAGCCAGCTGATTATGGACTGAAACCTCTGCAAACCGTGAGCTAAATAAACCTCTCCTTCCTTAATTTTTGGCTGTCAGATACTTTGCCTCAACAAAGTGAGAAAAATGTAACCAAGACCCTGATACATGTACACACAATCTCATGGCATGGAACACACTCTAGAGGCCCCTCAGTGGGGGAGGGGATGAGGCAAATGTGATTTACGGGCACAGTAGACCAGCATTCTGCCATAAAATAATTAAATCATGTTGTCTGTGGGGAAACGGCTAGAATTCAAGATCATCGTGCTGACTGAAGTAAGCTTACTCAGAAAATGGGATGTCATTTTTTTTTAAATACACCAAACTTAAAAATAAACAAATTAACAAATAAAATAAAGGAAAGCGGACAGGACAGAAGGCAGACTTTCAGGCGAAGGGAGCTAGGAGATGGAAGGAAGGAAGAAAGAGGGCTTAATGGGGCTTAATACACTCCAGATGCACCAAATGCCAAAACTAAGTTCTTGAAATAAACTGCACAATTCCATATTACTAAAATGAGCTAAAATAAAGCATTGAAAACAGAATTGTATAAAGGACTTGAATACATACTTCTCCCAAGTAGTGTCAAAATGGCAATAGGTACTTGAAAGATGCTCCATACACCTAATCATTAGGGAAATGCAAATCAAAACTACAACTTAATGCTGCATCATAATCTTAAGAACAAATACTGTTGAAAAAATTTAAAAAGGGCAGAAAATCTTTGATGAGGTCCTAGAGAAGTCATAGGTCTTGTGCACTGTTGTCACGAGTGTAAAATGCAACCGGCTGTGTGAAAAACAATATGGAAACTTCTGAAAATTTAGACATGAAACTTCCACAAGATTTACCAATTCCACATCTAAACATATGTCTGAAGGGATTGCAAGCAGAGTCCCGAAGGGATATTTGGACAGCAGTTGAGGAGAGAAGCAGCCAGTATCCATTGGGATGGATAAAGAAAAGCCATAATGAAGGGAATCATGTCATTTGCAGGAAAATGGCTGGAAGTAGAAGCGATCATGTTAAATGAAACTAAATACATGTGATAACTTCCCTAAGGACACCTCATCTTCATGTAATATTAACCTATAGTAATATTTTTTCATCATTTTACAGGACAAAAATAAAACTATATATTTGTTCCATACTTTGAGTATTTGGCATGCATTTTATTGGGTTAAAACTACATAAACTGAAACTTTTAGAGCTAGCTTGCAAACCCATTTTGCCTTTAAGTTTATTGCTCTGTATGTGATAATGTTAGGTTTTATGCTTTTAAATAATTTTTACCATCAAATCTTTCATACAGTTATCTCCCTACTCTTTTTAATTGTTTTCATTTGCTACAGTAAATCATTTAGTAAATTTTCAGAGAAGGTTCTTGGTCCACATACTTTCTTAACCCCTTGATATCTGAGAATGTCTTCCAGTAGCCTTCATATCCAAATGCTAACTTGGCAGGGTGTATGACTCTTGGCTCAAAATTATTTTCCCTTAAAATTGGAGATGTTGTTCCACCATCTTCTGCCACTTTCTATTATGCCATAATTATTTAAATAATTACCAAATATAAATACGATAACTTCTAAATGACAAAGGAGTCCATCCATCTTCAACTTGGATATCACAGTTCAAACTTCCATGCACCTAATAATAGAACTTTAAAATACACAATTAAAAAATCAGAAGTATACAAATATGGACAACTTTTCATCACCGAAACTGTAACATCTCTCCTCCAGTAAGGACTCAAATTAACAATAGAGTGTAAGGGCATCAGAATTTGAATAGCATAATTAACATATTTGTCCCAGTATATTTGCAAGGAATATGTCATCCAACATGAAGAGCACATTAAAGTCTTTCTGTTTAATTTTTTTTTTTTTTTTTTTTGCGGTACTGGGGATCGAACTCAGGACCCTGTGCTTGCTAGGCAAGCGCTTATTCCACTGAGCTATATCCCCAGCCCCAAAGTCTTTCTGTTGAAATAGAAAAATTTCTAGGCAAATTGGCACATATCTGTAATCTCAACAAATGGTAGACTGAGGCAGAATGATTGCCATGAGTTCAAGATCAGGATGGACTCCATAGTGAGTTCAGGGCCACCTTGAACTAAATAACAAGACCATGTCTAAAAGATAAAACAAATAAAAAATAAAAGAAAACTCACCAGGCATGATCATTTGTTATAACAGATTTTAAAGACTTGAATAATGGATCGTATTTTCTATGACAATAGAGAAATAAGTTAGGAATCACTAACATTCTTTAGTTTTAATTATCTCTTTGATTCTTCATGCATTGAACATACTATTGGGTCGGATGGTTTAGGAAACCCATTGATATAATCAGTATGTGATGTTTCAGCTCTGCAATATTTTGTCCTACAGATATCTTCCTTCATATGCCTGCATAGATATTTTAATGCATGGCCCACAGCATATGTTATGTAAATAGATACAGTTATGTCTATGTGTTGAATTTTGTTTGCTCATTGCTTTAGAAGATCTATATGCTCACATGGAATTTTCTCTTCATACTGCTATTTGCTTATAGCAATTACCCTTTTTATTTGTACATATTGTAAATATATTAAATGGTATAAAATAAAACTAGGTTCTGAGAAGTATCTTTTAGTGTGATAAAAAAATTTGCATTGGTGATAGTAGAAATAGCTAGGACTGAAGGGATCACCATTAGTCAAAATTAACTTGTGAAGAAAACAAAAATAAAAATTAACTGGTAGGTGTATTAGAAAGTGGTCATGTCATTTGGTATCTTTGGATATTTGATCCTTTATCCACAAAGCAAAGAAGTAAGGAATGTATACTCTTTATATAATTCATAATATAAGTTACAATTTTCTTCTCTTTGGTTATTCTGTAAATTATTTCTAAAATTTCTTTATTAAATGACAGTATCATTCTTCCATCTAGTGGATATTCTAATTTTACCATTTAGAAGTCAAAAAAAGTGCTATCAGCTAGCAGTTTGGAGATGGATTTTGTGTGAAAACACATTCTACCAACCACGATGTTATTTGGCGAGGGGTAAGAAAAAACCTTGCGGGGCACACTAATATTTTTGAAATCTAAAATCAACATTTGATTCTCCTTGTGTCAAACTAAAATATACTTTTAAAACAAAAAAAATTGTTTATTTTATGGGAAACAAGAAAAAATGCTCATTTAAGAGCTCTGAGTTGAATTTGTGGATTTCTAATAAAGTGTATTTCCTAAAACATTCATTAAATATTACATTTTAATTTATTCTTTTGCGACATTTTCCATGTCTTTAATATATTTTGAAATTTTTTGACAATCACAGAATATGAAAGTTTGTCAATGACTTGTAAATACACTGTTCTGCAAAATTTAAAACATAAAATGTATATAAAATGTGATTTACGTATCTATGTAAATATGCATATATAGGTTAGGCGTACACATATCTCTATAGTTTTATAATTACCAGTCCACATGTACATTTCTCTTTCTCTCTCATATACACATACATAGCTAAATATTATCTATCCATCCATCAGTCAGCTGTCTGAATCTAAATTAATATTTTCTTTAACGTTTATATTTCAAACATTGGTATAAAGATTTTCTTGCCAGTAAGATTTCAGTTCCACTATTGCAGATTTCATTTCTCTTTTGACAGTGGTAAAAGAAAGCCTCCAATAATCCACTCACCGTGATGTAAATGCTATGAAATTTTCATTAATTTCATGAATACTAAAGTTATTATGCATTTTTAAAATTAAGAAAAAAGTACCACAATTTTGCACGTATTTCTAGGGCTTCAATGAGTTTGGCAATCATACTAACTTATGTAATTGCTTTGCCTTTTGTGCATGTCAGTTATTTCATACCTTTTCAGAAATTCATAGTGTTAGATTTAAAATTTTTAATCATTTATACCACTTAAGTGGTGGTCAATATAATTTTTAGTTGCATTCTCATGGTGACCACAATTCTGACAGTTTTTCCAGTGATTTGGACCACTGCAACCACAAGTCTGTTAAAAATTGTTCATTTCAAATTGTTTTTCGTAAGTAATGTACTGTTAATATTTTGTTAAGTTATAAAAGATTGTTTAAAAATATTCAGAACATAGACCCCACCGCATCACGGTAGAGGGGAATACTGGCAGTAAGCACAGCCGCATTGTTGTGCGGCCACACCAGCAATCTTTAAAAAATTTCAACACCTCAAACTGGAAGAATTTCCATTACAATGTAAACATGTTATTTGCCACCCCGCCCTGACCTGTAGTATGCTGATCTCTACTTTTGATGTCTGCAAAATTGATTGTAAGATTAGCACACACGCATGGGATCATATGATATCTTTTCAGCTCAATTCACTGAAGCTTACATCGCGATGGTCTATCCATGTTCAAGTTCACACATCTCGTGATGCACAATTGTTTTATTTCCACTCTTTGGTCATTACAAATTATAAGGCTTCCGTGAACACCATAGGTCCTTCTACCCACTTATGTCATCTTTGGTCTTTCTAAGCAACAAGTTATAGTTTTCCAAACACCATTCATGTAACTGTTTAGTTAAGTTTACTCCTGAGTATTTTTATGCTGCTATTATTTATGAATTATATTCTTAAGACCATTTTAAGTTAGTCCTTACAATTCTTGAAACCCAGCTGTTATTTTTACATAGAATTTGAATCCTAGAATTCTGTTTGAACTAGTTAATAGGTTGTATGAGTTTGTGTGAGTGTTTGTGGGTGTGTGTACATGTATGTTTGTGTGTGGGAATACTCATATGTGTTTCACATCCTCAGTCACTTTTATATATGTTATGCCATTTGTGAAAAGAAATAATTAACTTCTATCTTTAATTTGAATATCTTCAATTGTTTTTGCCTAATTAATTTCTGTGACTAAAACTGTCTACATGTTCCTGAGCAGAACTGTGGAATGCAAGTACCCTTGCCTGGTTCATGACCTTTCGAGGCAAAACTTCAGTTTTTGGCTATTGAGTATGAAGTTTGATGTGGGAATTTTTATAGATAGCTTTTTTTTTCCAGAGAATTTCCACATACATTTAAATTTTTAGTTATGTTTATAATGAAAGTGTGCTGGCTTTTGTCAATTTTTCTTTCTGCATCGATTGAGAGGGTCGTACACGTTTTTGCTTTATTCCTTTTAAAGTTACATTGAATTTTACAACCTATGCATTTATTGTTTTATTTCTCAGGCAGGCTCTCATTTTACAGCTCAAAGTAGCCTTGAATTCACTGTGTAGCACACAATGGCCTTGAAGTCACAATGTCCTCCTGCCTCATCCTGCTGAATATTGGGACTGCAAGCATGTACTACCATGCCTGAAAACACTTTTTAAAATGTTGAACTACATTTGCATTCCAGAAATAAATTCCACCTGGCATAGTATTTAAAATCACTTAAAATTGTGTTAAACACATCTTCTAATATTTTTAAGCATTTTTTGCATGTATGTTTACAATGAAATTCACAGTTAGATTTGAAATCTATTGAAACACATAGCTAATTAATGAAAATTATGGTAACATATACTAGGAGAAAATCAAACAGTTGTTTATAGATGTTAAATAACTATTCGATAAGAAGAAGCTTTAATACAATGCAATATTTAAAGAAAATAATTAACTATGTTACTTCTCGAATGAGCTTTATAACCACATATATACTGACCCATAAATGCCCAGAGAGGAGTGGGGAAAAAACAGAAGTTCAAACAAGATTAAAAGTAGTAATGTCTAGATTGTCACTTAGTAGCTTTTTATTGTACATCTTTTGCTTTTTAGGTAAAGACAAAATATATGAAATCGGATAAGCAGATTTAAAATAAGGTCATGAAATTAACATTGCCTATGGAAGTGTTTCCCCACCTTAGAAATTACTGTGAAACAAAAATATCACATGGGGCCTTTGTGTCATCTGATTGCTCCATCTGTGGGCTCCCAGGCAGCACAACAATGATACAATGATACCCTGTAGGGTTAACACCCGTAAGGACTTGGTGACGTATGTGTGTGCCACACTTGGATGACAGGAGCCAGGCTTTTGTTTTTCCTTTTCACTGTTATCACATAGTTGAGTTTGAAAAGGTTAGGAGAAAAGGTTATCTACTGAAAAATGCAGTAGATTCCAACCACTCTCTTCAGGCTTGCTCTTATGATTTAAGGTTGAATTTGCAGCAGGAGTTTTCTGAAACCCATTAATGTTGTAAGGAATCTCCAGTAAATGAAGGAGTCAAAGCATCCCTCATCCATCATCCCTTATTGAGGTGAGTTGTGGATTCTTAATGAGTGAAAAATTCTGTCCCATAATCTTTCCAGGAAGCAAATCCATGTGCAAATCTAACTGCCAAGGTAAACACATAATTCGTCCAGGTAAAAGTATTTGTTTCATTGTCTTTCAATGAATTTATTATTAACTTACTACATCAACAGAAAGTATGTTCTTTTTCCTTGTTCACAATGTTTTCCTTTTAGGGCTGGGGATATAGCTCAGTGGAATAAGCGCCTGCCTAGCAAGCGCAGGGTCCTGAGTTCGATCCCCAGTACCGCCAAAAAAAGAGAAAAAGAAACCAACATTAAACAATGTTTTCCTTTTTATCCACACACACTTGAGTTTTAATGGGTCATGAGGGTTACGTGTCACACTGAGTCATCAGCAAATTTACGCCTTGTTCCTTCAGTCAACTTGCAAGAGAATAAAGAAAATAAGGTTTACATCTTGCAATAGTTTTGCTTCTAAAATGAGTGTTACATACATAGAGTACACCTACTGAGAAAGCTAAGAAGGAAGGAAGGAAGGAAGGAAGAAGGAAGGAAGGAAGGAAGGAAGGAAGGAAGGAAGGAAGGAAGGACGGAAGGAAGGAAGGAAGGAAGGAAAGAAGGAAGGAAGGAAAGAAGGAAAGAACTGCATATAAAGTATCTTTAGCCATCAGTCTGTTGTGCAAGGGTGACTTTTATTTGGAGAATGTGGGCCACTGGAAACTGTAGCCAAGAACCCATGAATAAGAAAACAGATGGTAGGAGGCAGATGAAATCTACACATGTAGAAAAAAGGTAAGGGTAAGAAATGGCTGAATATGTGTCAGAAAACATATTTGTTTGCCTTTGATATCAGTGACTTCCTTTTCACTTTAGGCTTGTCAAAATTTGTTAGGTAGACTTAGAGAAAAAATATAGTTTTGAAAAGTTTCTAAAACAGTAAAGTAGTATGTTATTCCTGGAATTTAGACTCAGTATACTTTGTGTTATATCTTTTTTTAAAAACATAGTAGAGAAACAATAGGTGTAGGAGGAGATCAAATTGCAGTTATCAATTCAAAGGGATCTAAAGGAGCAGTTGAAGAAAAGCTACAGGAAAGTTTAAATAATATCTTCATCTTCAGGAAACATAAGTGATGTATGCCGTCTTGGATATAAACACATAAAAGCCCAATGAGCACCATCATATATTTAAAGCTCACAGGCATGTAATTCTTTAAGTGTCCTCTGGGGGAGGTTCTCCCTTAATGCCCAGTGCCACTTGTGCTTCCACTGAGCCATCAGGAAGTGGTTCTGAGCATAACTCTACGAGATGGTGCAATGCTCATGTTAGATATTTTGGACGTGCTTGGTCATAGAAAAGTAATCCCCTGCACCCTGTTTTCATAACTTCTCTTACTTTACAGTAATTAAGGATGATCATGGCTTTTAGGGTTTCATAGCAGCTACTTGTTTGTAAGACTCAGGATCTGCCTCAGTGCATTTTGACTTTACAGTGCAGCCCTGATTAAACAGTCTGTTTTAATATTTTCTGCACTAGCACGGGCTTTTATCCCACGCACATATAACACAGGCCTCAAATGCACTTGTCTACATAACCACACATTCATTTACCCATGTGTGTTATCAAATACCTATGTCCTAATGGTATATGTTTGCCCTGTTTAAGTTTAGTTTGCTGATACACAGAGAATGATAAAATGATTGTCTTGGTTATTTTTCTCTCATTGCTGGGACAAAATAACTGATACTCAAGGAAAAAGGTTTATTTAGCTCACAGTATGTGAAGGCAGGGCTGGGGATATAGCTCAGTGGAATAAGCGCTTGCCTAGCAAGCGCAGGGTCCTGAGTTCGATCCCCAGTACCGCAAAAAAAAAAAAAAAAGTATGTGAAGGTTTCAGTCCATGATAAGCTGGCTCCAAGGCAGGGTGGGATGGCACAGGGCAACTGTTGAAGAAGGCAGAAGACTGCAAAATCAGCAAGAGCAAAAGGGGGACAACCAGCCTCTTTCCCTCCTTTCTACTGTAAGCAGGCTCTCTGCCCTAGGGGGGTCCTTCACACCCACACTATCTCCCTGCTCTCTTCTTGCTCAAGCACAGGAAGTTTACAAAGTGAGGATCTTGGTCCCCTGATGAGTTATTTAGTTGAACTATTTTGTGTGTGTGTGTGTGTGTGTGTGTGTGTGTGTGTGTGTCTTTTCGAAACAGGTTCTCACTATACATTTCAGGCTGGCCTTAAGCTCACTTTGTAGCCTAGGCTGGCCTCGAAATTACAACCATCCTCCTGCCTCAGCCTTCCAAGTGCTTGGATTATAGGCATGTGCCACCATGCCTGGCCAAACATCTAAACTTCTCAAGGTGACATAGTGTATGAATCATTATGATCGTAAATGATAAAAAGTAAGTAAAGCATGTATTGTGTTTTAGATATTATATGAAAATGGTATTTTTCTGGATTATCAGATACTTATATGACATCATTATTGACATTGCCAGGTAAAGAGAATAATTTAAAATGAGATCAAATTATTGGATGAAATAAAGAAATTGGGAGAAAAGATCATTAGAGGGACTATGTATGTGAATTATTTTAAACAATTCAGGGAAGAAATAAAGCTAACCATTCTAATTACCCAGGAAACAATGTCTCATTTTTGAAAGCTTGGAAGTAGACTAAAATGAGAAGCTGAAGATGATGTGATAAAAAAAGATTCCAGCATTGTAAATATAGTCAGGACATACTGTAATGTTGTTCTGTCATAGTGTAAATTATCGTGATCTAAACTCTAGTGTACCAAGATCAGATAAAATGATTTATCTTTGCAGTAATTATGAATGATTCTTCTATAGGAAAGATCTCGAATCTGTGGAAAGAAGTGTGTGGCAGCATGTGAAGCTCACTGGAAAGTGAAATTCTGAAATAGCCATGGTGGTGGGAAAACAGTAAGAAACCAAAAGTACTTTGACAATTTTACTCTGACAGTGTTTTATTTATGAATTCCAAGTTTCAGAGTTAAGCAGCAGAGGTAGAGAGAATTTGGTGAACTCATGATGAATTATGCCTTCCAAGAATAAAATTTTCATTACAATGAGATTGATGCAAAAGCAGAACTGTCTCTTCTCATGTATTCAGTTCTCTGGAATAACAGTGAAAAGGAAAAACTGTACTGGGAAAATTGGTCACTTTTGAAAAGTTTGTTGTTTATGATTTTCTCGCTCCGTAACTGCTTCAGGGTTTTTTAAGGACTCTTTTGACCCCTGTGACCATGAAAGCATAACTAAACATGCAGGATGCCTGATTGTACCATGCTTCATCAGCATTAATCTAGCCTTCTAATTGGGGATCAATAATGTAACCTTGTGACCAATGATCTCACCCTGCTAGCTAATCAGGGGAACTGCTTCTACTTCTTATAAAAATGCTGGCTTACAGGCACTTGCCACCTGCCTTTTGTTGGAAGCTATTCCACTCAGAATCGCTGGTGTAAAATAAAGATGTTACTGTCCCCTTACTTCCTCATACATTTGTAGACCCAGTTTTTCTTCAACAATAGAAGTCTGATCATTTGCATTATCATAAGGCCAAATATGTCTTTCTTCTTTCCCCCTGACCTTGTTTCTTTGATTATTCCTTTGGTGTGGATCTGACATTTACTCTGTAGTTGTCACATTTGTGAATGTTTACTTGCGAAGTGATGCACATGTGGGAATTATTTTCCATACTTTATGGATAAAAACTAATGTTCCAAATGTTTCCTCATTTTACTGTGTTTTCTTTAAGTTGGTCCACTTGCTTTTGTGAATATACTATCATTTTTGTGACAGGACCCAAGAAAATCAGACCACTGTAGTGACCTTCATCCTGGTGGGCTTCTTGGAATATCCTGACCTCCAGTGGCCCCTGTTCCTGGTGTTCTTGGCCATCTACACCATCACCGTGCTGGGGAACCTCGGCATGATCCTGATCATCAGGGTCAACCCCAAACTCCACACCCCCATGTACTTCTTCCTCAGTCACTTGTCCTTTGTTGATTTCTGTTACTCCAGCGTGGTAACCCTGAAGCTATTAGAAAAGCTGATTGTGGAAGACAGAACCATCTCTTTCACAGGCTGTGTCATGCAGTTCTTCTTTGCATGTGCATTTGTGGTGACAGAAACATTCATGTTGGACGCAATGGCCTATGACTGAGAGTGGCAGTGTGCCAGCCTCTCCTCTACAGAGCTGTGATGTCCCCAAAGCTCTGTTCCTTGTTAGTGGCCACCTCCTACTCTTGGGGCCTAATATGTTCCCTGAAACTTACTTACTTCTTACTGCAATTGTCCTTCCGGGGAAATAACCCCATCAACAACTTCGTGTGTGAGTATACTGCCATTGTTGCCCTGTCCTGCTCTGACCCCTACATTAACCAGCAGCTCATTTTCTTTTCTGCCACATTCAATGAAATCAGCAGCCTGGTGATCATTCTCTCTCACTTCCTATGTTTTCATTTTTGTCACCATCACGAAGATGCCTTCACCTGGGGGTCAGAGTAAAACCTTCACATGTGCCTCCCACATGCCGGCCATCAGCATCTTCCACAGGACCGTACTCTTCCTCTACCATGCTCCCAACAGCAAAAGCTCATGGCTGTTGATCAAAGTGGCCTCTGTCTTCTACACGGTGGTCATCACATGTTGAACCCCCTGATCTACAGCCTCAGGAACAAGGATGTGAAAGAGACAGTCAGAAAATTAGTCAAGTCCAAATTATTTTGTCACATCTGATAAGGTCCATAAGATTTGTGTTTGCATTTCAAGAAAATTGTGCACAATTGTCCCAGTTTTCAATAGCTTTGTTTTTTAAAAAGTAAACAGTACATATTTGATGTAACCCTTAGTCAGCTGATTATTCAACCCTGGTTTAATTTGAATTTTAGTACTTCAGTTCTAAATCCAAAGAAAAGAGAAACACGGTTTCATTTCTGATCATTTCAATTGGTTCTAATCTAGGAGTTTCTAGTTAAAATAAAAAATGTAAGGGCTGGGGATATAACTCAGTGGAATAAGCGCCTGCTTAGGAAGCACAGGGTCCTGAGTTTGATCCCCAGTACCGCCAAAAAAAAAAAAAAAATTTAGCACAGATTACTTTCCTGTTTTCATGACAGAAAAAAGGGGGTTGGGAATATAATCTGTTCTTATACCTCATCACAATGGACATACATCAAATACAGTTGAGTAATGTAATATCTGGCCAAAAGTCAGCCAGGAAATGTAAAGCATATATTCATTTTCTCTTGCATAGGGAGTCTTAGTTTACTGTAAGTACTTAAAGCATGTCTTTCTTCCATGAAAGCTATACTATGTTATTCAATAATGTTTGGACATGAATTGTATTTAGTCACTCTATACCACAATTACAAATTTTCAGACAACAATATGAAATATAACAATCATTGTTGAATTCCTCCCATCTTGTTTAGTGAGCAAGCTCTGTATCATTTTCAGTGTTCTCCTTTTATTGTCTTTAATTGATCAATCTTGCATTGTTACATCTGTTAATTTTACCAACTTCATTGAAAACAAAATGTAATATAAAAACTGTTGTTAATTCCTGTCATCTTGTTTTGAAATCCTATAATGTTTTTATACTGTTTTGATTTTGTCTTTGTTGTTATTTTGTTATTAATTTTTTCTCCTTAAAATAAAAAGCAACACAGATAGTTCTAGAAATGAATTTGTCATTTATGCCAATGTTTGATCCTGTTATCTTATATATTGCTACATAAAATTATGTGTGATTTTAGAAGTTCATATTATATATTTTTATTTTTGACCGATTGGTTACCCAGCTCCACAAATAATCAGTCTGAGCCTCTTGACTAAACTTAATGCTCAGCTTTAACTGGTAAACTCATCTCCGCTCTGTATTTAAAAGTGTTTTCACAGCTTTGCTCTCTGTATCTAAGTCCTCCTTGAAGCCATAAGTCAGACAAAGTATTTTCTTCTAATGAAAAGAGCTGAATCACATGTCGTACAAAATCAAAATCTACCTAAAGCCTGCTTCTATGTCATGGTTAACATTGTATTGACCAGTGCAGGCCACTTTGCTTAGCTCAAAGTGATTAGTTCAGAGAGTATTTCTGGGTATTGTATAGTTGAAAAGCTCCACAACAAAGAGAATGGGCGTAGCAACAAAAGAAAACTAAGGTTTAATGTTTTAATAAATCCAAGTTATGCTTCCTTGAGTGTGTTTTTGTGTGGGTGTTTGTGCATGTATGTGTTTTCAACCAGTAGTTTGGGAAATGTGTGTATCTAATTTTGCAGTGGACCATTGTTTGAACAAATTCTTATCCCTTGTGTTTTTGTAATTCTTGTCGAAGATGATTTGGCTGCACACATGCAGGTGCCCAGTCTTTGGAAATATGGTTTCTCTTCTGTGCTGCTCTTTCATTATGGCAGTTGTACCCTTATGTGCAACTTTTAAGATATGATGTGATGATTCACCAAATATAATAAATATAACACTTGGGCCATAAACTGGCATTTTCTATAAGAATTTCAATGTAAACATATAATTCTATTTTCCCAGATGCAGTAATAAATATAGACATCTGAAGTTTACTTAGCCATGGTTGAAAGTCAAACTAAATTGTTTTCTCCAAAGAAAACCAGTACTTAAAACAGAAAATGAACATAGCAACACATCACAAATTAACAAAGAAAAACATGATGAAAGTTATTCTTTAGGTAGGAACACATTTTGGAATGTAGTAACATAAATGTACGTTGATAATAGGAGAAAAATAAAATCAACCTGGGCTAAGGTATCAATCCATGGACTATTTTAATATTTTATCTTTTCCTTGTTTATTTCTGTGTTCTGTATCTTTGAGAGATTAAGATGCAGTAATTGTTAAGATTGAGTAAGGCTGATCACTCAGATTCTCCAAGGCTTTAGAAAAATAACATCCAACCAAGATTTCCCATGGGACTGCTTTACAATTAATTACTCAGTTTTTATCTTCTAAGGCAGCATAAAGACAGTGCTGAGCTTCCAAGTCCCCAAGTCTTGTTGTCATTATTTACAACATAGTTTGGTGCCAGGAGTTAGGTTTTAGGTGTAATGTTATGTCTGTTATTTCTGAGTTTTCTTCATAGGTTGGAAAAAAGATAACATGCAAAATAGTCAATGGAGGGATCCGGGGAAGATGGCGACCAGGTGAGCAGCAAGGGAGCGAACCTCCTTAATAAACACCACCAGCTCGAGACAGACTTGGCGAGCGTGAATGCCGGGACCTCGGCTGGGAAGTTTAAACTGGGCGTATTTCTCTGAGATGCCGGGGGAGATGTGGTAGGGCGGACCAGGCTGCCGGGGCGAGATTGGGAAAGTCCCAGACGCTGGGAGCCAGGGACGATCCCCGCGGGGAAGAAGCTGGGATCGGTCCGAGCGCAGTGGGAGCGCGGCCGCCTCGGGCCCTCCCGCCTCCCGAGCCGGTGCAGCACCCCGGCGGCTCCCGACAGAGATCGGCTTGCTAGCGGCGGAGACGCCCGGCAATCCCACGTTTCGCGCGTGTCGGGCGAGCCGCGTGGAGGGCCACAAACGCCGCCGGAAGCGGAGAGAAGGATTTGGTGGGCCCTAGCGCCCTGAGAGCACGGACGCCTCGATCCCTCCTGCCTCCCGAACCGGCGCAGCCCCCCGGCGACTCCCGACAGAGATCGGCTTGTTGGCGGCAGAGACGCCCGGCGGTCCCACGTTTCGCGCATGTCGGGCGAGCCGCGCGGAGGGCCCCAAACGCCGCCGGAAGCGGAGAGAGGGATTTGCTAGAGCCTAGCGCCCTGAGAGCACGGACGCCTCGATCCCTCCCGCCTCCCGAACCGGCGCAGCCCCCCGGCGACTCCCGACAGAGATCGGCTTGTTGGCGGCAGAGACGCCCGGCGGTCCCACGTTTCGCGCGTGTCGGGCAAGCCGCGCGGAGGGCCCCAAACGCCGCCGGAAGCGGAGAGAGGGATTTGCTAGAGCCTAGCGCCCTGAGAGCACGGACGCCTCGATCCCTCCCGCCTCCCGA
>PVLD010026042.1:0-22798 GCA_004027595.1 Dinomys branickii | reverse complement strand
TAGCCACAAAACCAGTGGGGATCCTCACCTCCCCTACCATGTTATTGATGCCCTCAACCCTCTCAGAGCCAGTCTACACTCAAAAGGACCTACATCTGGCAACCCAACTGGGCGCTAAGCGGGACGTGCCGGAAGGATGGTTTCAGCTGCCAGATAAGTGCATTCTCCTCCCTGAGGCCCTTGGAAGAGAACTGATTCTTCAGGCCCACAAGGCCACACATTTGGGTGGCTCCAGGTTAGCTGAACGTTTTCAGGACCATTTCTTTATACACAGACTTGGCAAGCTAACCCTTTCTGCCAGCCTCCGTTGTGACCAATGTCAAAAAGTGAACCCAAAGGCAAGCAAGGCCATAGAAACCGTTCGATATAGAGGAACTATGCTGGGGGAACACTGGGAGACAGACTTCACTGAAATCAAGAAACCAGGCCTGAGTGGATATAAATACCTCCTCGTAATGGTCGATACCTTTACTGGTTGGACCGAGGCTTTCCCCACCAAGTCAGAGTCAGCTCTAACAGTAGTTAAAAAACTTCTATATGACATTATCCCCCGATTTGGCCTCCCCCTTTCTATGGGGTCTGACAATGGCCCAGCTTTCATAGCTCAAGTAACTCAAAAATTGTCCCAGGCTCTCCGGATTGACTGTAAGCTCCATTGCGCTTACCGGCCTCAAAGTTCAGGCCAAGTAGAGCATATGAACCAGACCCTTAAGTCTACTCTGATTAAGTTGAATCTAGAAACTGGCAAAAACTGGGTAAGCCTCCTTCCCTTTGCTTTGTTAAGAGTACGCTGCACTCCCTATGTTTCTGGTATATCACCCTTTGAAGCTATGTTTGGTAGACCTCCCCCTTTGATTCCTTGTTTAGCTGAGGAAAAGCTTGCTGAATTAACTAATCAAGATCTCATTAAGTCACTTCAGGCACTTCAACCCGTCCTGACCACCATCCACAAGCTCTTTCGCTAGCAACATCCCCTTCCTAAGGACACAGAGGAAAATGGCACTCCACTCATCGAACCTGGAGCCCAGGTCCTGCTGAAAAGACATCAAGGAGAGGGACTGGAGCCCCATTGGGGAGGACCATACACAGTCGTCCTCAGCACCCCAACAGCCGCAAAGGTAGCTGGAGAAACGGCGTGGATTCATCATTCTCATCTCAAGGTCCTTCCTCCGCCAGACACCGCCTTTAATCAACAAGGTAAGTGGACAATAACCAAGCAGGATAACCCCCTTAAGATAAAATTAACAAGATGTTAGGATTATGGTTCATGTTGTTAACTTTCTCACTTCTGTTACTCTCTACAAAAGGTGGTTTCGGGCCCCCAGTACATCGGGATGATTTACACAAGAGTTTGCTTTGTGCCCCGTGTGACTGCAGAGGGAGTTACATAATTGTAAATAAAGATCATCCAAATCCTCGGGGAAGCCACCTCCCGGATGTACATAATTCCCTACACTGGGAGGTTCCCCAGCATACTCAGAGCACAGACTGTGGAAATAAGATGGCAATACTTACCGTAACCCCTAGTTTAGGAGGGGCCTACCAGCAATCCTGGAAATGTTATTTTAAACCTCATTTGGTCCCAAAGGTAGCAGGTAAACCCGGGAGATGCCCTTGGGAATGCGAAATGTATAATCACTATTATGACTCCATGCATTCTTCATGTTCCAAGAGTGCCAAGGGCGTGATAATAAAACCTATTTTACAGCTATTCTGCTAAAGAAAAAAGCAGGGACCTTTGCGGGAGATTGGTCCACTATGCCAAAAGTGCTAGGAAATTACAAATATGCTGAGGCCTCTTGCAGGGGCACTCCTGGAAGCCCAGTGTGCTGGAATAAAATAACCCCTATCCACATTTCTGATGGAGGTGGACCACAAGACCAATTAAGACAAGCTGGGGTTCAGAAACAAATAGAAAATATTATAGCCCAGATATCCCCCCTGAGAATTGATTATCACCCTTTGGCTCTCCCCAAATCTTGAGGGATTGATTTAGACACCCAAACCTCAGATATCTTGATGGCCACTCTAATGGCACTCAATGTTTCTAGACCAAACCTAGCTGAGGATTGTTGGTTATGTATAACCCTGGGCACACCAATGCCTCTTGCCCTTCCTTCAAATTATACTCCAAGCAAGATAACTGACCTCAGTCGTCTAAACTGTACTATTGGATTGCCATTCACGGTTCAGCCCCTGGCTTTTAAATTCACATCCTGCGTACAAGGAAGACCCCCAAATGACAGCTATGAAATTGATCTCGGGTACGCCACCTCCGCAAACTGCAGTCAGATAATAAATGCCAGTTCCCCTCTTTGTCCCACTAAAGGACAAGTGTTTATTTGTGGAGGAAATCAGGCATATACTTTTCTCCCTAGTAATTGGACTGGATTGTGCATAATGGCAACTCTGTTGCCCGACATAGATATCATTCCTGGAAAAGAGCCTGTTCCCATCCCTAGTCTTGACTATATCACCGGTCGAGCTAAAAGAGCAGTACAATTTATACCCTTGTTAATAGGATTAGGAATCTCAGGAGCATTAGCTACAGGCTTGGCAGGAATGGGGGTTGCGATACACTCCTATGTCAAGCTATCCAATCAGTTAATTAATGATGTTCAAGCCCTGTCTAGCACAATCCAAGACCTCCAAGACCAAGTTGACTCCTTAGCAGGGGTGGTCCTCCAAAACCGTAGAGGACTAGACTTGTTAACTGCTGAACAGGGAGGCATATGCCTCGCCTTGCAAGAGAGATGTTGCTTCTATGCCAACAAGTCAGGCATAGTTAGAGATAAAGTAAAACAACTCCAAGAAGACCTAACTAAAAGATGGCAAGAGTTATCTGAACACCCCTTCTGGGGTTCACGCTGGGAACAGATTTTGGGCTTACTTTATCCCCTTTTTAGGACCATTATTGGGAATTTTATTGATAGTGACGGTGGGCCCGTGTGTACTCAAGTGTATAACAAACTACATAGAATCTCGCATACAAACAGTTAAAATGATGGTCCTAAGATCAGAGGGATGGGAGCCAGTACCTCATGCTACTGTTAGTGGGGAGTCAATGATTTGACCCCACCCCGGCCAAAACCAGTGGGGAATGTTGTAGCCTGCTCCCGTTAATGTTGTCATTTGCTCCCGTTGCTACAAGACAAACAAATGTTGTCGCTTGTTCCCGTTGCTATAAGACAAACATGTTGTAACTTGCTGTAACCTGCCCCCTCCCTGGGCTAAAAGTTTGCTTAAGCTGCATGTCTAAACTTGCTGCGCCGTTTTCTGTTTTGTATGCGTCTCCAAGCACCCTACCCTTCCCCTTTCCTAAGCCCTCGCTAAGCATAAAAACCCGACCATCCACCCACCCGGCGCTCTCCTTGCCTGCGTTGCAACAGAGAGGCTGCTGGGTACCAGCTTAAATAAAGCACTTTTTGAGAGATCTCGATTTTGTTCCAGGTTACTTTTTGGGGGTCCCACAGTTCACATTAAACCTTGCCTTGGCACAGCGCATTGGAACTGGCTGAACATGCTAAATGAGAAACCACTGAGCCCTAGTGAGTTCTACAGGCACAACCCAAGAGGACACAGTAGCCCAAAGAGCCCCAGCAGCAACAGGAGAGGACATCTCACATCTCCAACCATCGTTTCTGTGTAGGAAAAGAGAAGATTATGGTAATAGTAGAAGCAATAGGAGCAAAATTATTCATCTAAACTATTTATATTCTTATTTTGCCTTTAAAGATTTTATACTTCCTTTAAAACTTTCTCACAGTCTCACAGTTCCAGTGAAAAGAAGTGAGCAAACCTCTCCTTTAATGGCATATCCCATCCTCCTCTTTGAACACTACTCTCCCCTCACAAACCCAGGTATTTTACCTCTTCCCTCCTGGGATGCTGACCTTCATCTCTCACCACGTCCTCCCAGCCTTCATTACCCTGATCATCCCAGCCAAAAGTTCTCCCCTCTTACTGGTGTCTGTTCTGGGTTCCTGGTGATTTTAGAACAGTGCTTAGTCCATGTTCAATGGATTCCTCCTGCTTTGTCTCTCCCCAGCTGACTGGTACTGCTTGTGCTACTTGGAGGAAGATTATGTTCTGAGCCCCAAAAGAGAATGTTTAGCAGATGGAAATGTACGCTGCAGAGAGGGTTAAACTCTAACCCTTTAATGTCCTCTTTCAGCTTATATCATTATCAGTATATACAGGGAAAGAACTCCCATTTATGTAACAAGATTACTCAAAACTGAGAGCTTTAAGGAACTAATAAATTCCTGATGAAGGGTTAATGCTTTCTTCATGTCAGTTTTTTGAAACTTTATGATTTCAGTTTCTTGATAGAAAAGGTAAAAGTGATACAACAGCTGCCGAATGCTTGGTAATGTTGTGAGTTTCAACAACAGATGTAAGTGAATTATGCACTTCTTTGTATTTATTGGGCCAGATCTTGCACAGCTTATGTTCAGGAGTTCATATTTTAATGAAAGACAGAGTCAGGTGAGTAGAGTAGGTCATACACACAAACATAAAGACAGATACCACTTACAGTGTGATGGAGAACATTGCAGTGTCTATGAGGAGACTGTGCAGAGTAAGCATTATCAGGATGCAGCACCTAAAATGAACTTTGAGGAATAATTAGACATAGGTGAAGAGGGTGATAAGTCCTCAAAAGAGGAAAATGCGTGTGAATGTTGCAAAACAGACTTTTGGTTTCGTGTGCTGAGCTCAGATTTAATATTATAGGCAGATTCGTGGGAGAAAGCAACACACTACACTAATATAAAAGGTAGTAAGAAAGATTTATTTACATAGAAACACTCACTGTACTGCAGCACTGGTTCAGATCAACATGGGAACGCAAGTCAAAACGGGAGTTGCCTTCTGCTTCACCTTCTTGTTGCAGTCTTAGATTTTTATATTCTCCTATTACATGATCAGTTATATAACGTTGTTTATACCAAATCTGGGCTTGAATCCCAGAACAATTACATAAAGTTATTTTTACCAAATTATTATTTTATTGTTTATGTCCTTCATCTAGTTCCCAAAACAATTATTGAAGGCCATCAGGCGAAAACGGGCAGTTGGCCAGGCCACCCATTCCCAGGAACATTCTGCATCCGCCAGGAGCTCTCTGGCTGAACAGAATTTTAACTCTTCAGTTTCCTCAGTTCTCAAGGACACAAACAAGACTCTTAATAACAATAATTTCCTTTACAGTGAAGAGACCCATTAGCATGAAAAAGAAAGGCAACTTTAGGGCATTTGCCTTTAAATCTGTTCTTTCCTTTACACTGGTGCTGCAATATTTTTATTCTGAACCTTATTTTTTCATCAACAACTCTGCAACCCTTTCCACGTGCATTTCTTGCCTCCAGCCTCTCTTCAGTACAGTCCAACCTGCTTCCATGTTAGTCTTTCTCCAACATAGTTATAATTAAGTACACCAATCTGACCCATGGTTCCAAATAACTACAGGGGGAAAAAATGTCTATTTCAAGTTTACCTGCACTGGGTTTACTTATAGGACACAGATTACTACACAAAAGCCAGTGCTTTTTTATTTTGCTTTGAGATGGAGTCTCTCTATGTTGTTGGGTGGACTAGGCTGAGTTAGAGCTTACTATCCTCTTGCATCAGCCTACGGAGTTCTGGGATTACAGAAGTGTGCTACAATACCCAACTCAAAATTAAATTGCTCTTCTACCTTCAAACAATGAATAGGAATTCAAAATTAAAACAGTGCCATGCACATTGCCCCAAACAAAAAGGAAATGCACAGGTATCCATCCAATAAAATTTATAAACATAGCTTTACTGAGCTATGTGTTGCTGCAACCAAGTGTTACAGGGGATCAGGGCAGTGAGAGGCAGGGGCGGGGCTTTTAGTGGCTTGATTTGGGGCCTTGACTAGTCGTTGAAATTATCTCATGAATATTATCTCACTACAGTGCAATTAAATTGGAAATCAATAGCAAAATAAAACCTAAAAACCCCATACACACGTAGAAATTAAAATAACACCATACTGAATAACCTATGGGTCACAGATGAAACTAAAGAAGGAATTAAACAGTATCTACAATTAAACAAAAATGCAGATGCAACATACGGAAACCTGTGGAATGCAATAAAAGCAGTCCAAAGAGGGAAATTTATAGTGGTGAATTCTCACATCAGGAGAACAGAAACAGCACAAATAAACAAGCTAATGCTGCACCTTAAGCTTCTAGAAAAACGAGAGAAAGTCAACCTCAAGGCCCATTCAAGGGAGGAAATTATGAGGATCAGAGCAAAAGTTAATGCACTTGAGATTCAGAAAACAACATAAAGAAGTAATGAATCCAACAGTGGGTTCTTTGAGAGGTTACATAAAATTGTTAAATGCTTCACCAAACTTATCAAAAAACGAAAATCTCAAATTCATGCAATGAGGAATGAAAAGGGTGAAATCACTATGGATCCTGTGGAAATTCAGAAGATCACCAATACCTACCCTGAGAATGTTTACTGTAATAGGGTGGAGAACATGGAAGAAATGGACATATTCCTAGATATGTAGGAATTACCAAAATTGAATCAAGTATATATAAAATTCTGATTAAAACAATATCAGTTAATGAAAGAAAAGCATAGGTCCTAATGGATTCCCTACTGAATTCTATAAGACATTTAGAGAAGATTTCATTCCAATACTCCTCAAGTTCTTCATTGAAATTGAAAGGAAAGCAATTCTCCCTAACTCACTCCGGCAGTACAGTATTACCTTAATATGAAAACCAGAGAAATATCCAACCATAAAAAAGAACTATAGGCCAATCTCCATAATGAAAATAGATGCAAACATCCTCAATAAGATACTGGCAAGCATAATTCAGCAAATCATCAAGAAGATTATAAACCCTGACCAAGCAGAATTCCTCTGAGTAATGCTGGGATGTTTGAACATATGCAAATCAATAAATGTAATACACCCTATCAACACAGCCTAAGAAAAAAATCTCCTGGTCATCTCAATAGATGCAGAAAAGCTTTGGACAAGTTTTTTTTTATATATTCTCGATTCAAAAAGCTTTTGTCCAACACATATTCAGGATAAAGAAAAAACCTACAGAAACTCAGAAAAGACCGCCTCTATCGAAATGTGATAAAAGCCATCTATGGCAAACCAATAGCCAACATCATACTAAATGAACAAAAGCTGAAAGCTTTCACTCTAAAATCAGTAACAAGACAAGGATGTCCATTATAGCCACTTTTTTTCAATATAGTTCTGGAAATATTAGCCAGAGCCATTAGGCAAGAGAAAGAAATAAAAAGAATAAGGATAGAAAAGAAAAAAGTTAAATTACCATTATTTGCAGATGACAAGATACTCTATATAGAGGACCCCAAAAACTCCACCAAAAGACTTCTATATTTAACAACCCAATTCAGAAGTGCACCTAGATACAAAGTCAACAATCAAAACTCTTTTGCATGCCTGTATACAAACAACAGATTCACAGAGATAAATTAGGAAAATCACATCCTTAAATATATAATCCAAAAAAATGAAGTACTTAGGAATTAATCTAATAATGAAAATAAAAGACATATGTGTTGAACATTACAATACTCTGAAAAAGGAAGCTGAAGAGGATACCAGAAAATAGAAAGACATCCCTTGCTCACAGATAGAAAGACGCAACATAGTGAAAGTGGCCAACATAGTGAAAATAGTCTAAAACTAGACTCCCAAAAATTTTACACAGGTTTAATGCAAACCCGAACAAAATACCATTAGCATACTTCACACAACTAGAGAAAACATTCCTAAAATTCATTTGGACCCAGAAGAGACCTAGAACAGCAAAAGCAATTCTGGGCAACAAAACCAAGGAAGGAGGCATCATAATCCCTGGCTTGAATTATAACACAAAGCTACTGCAATTAAATTAGCATGGTAACAGTAAAAACAAACAAACCTGAGGATCAGTGCAACAGATTAAAAGGTGTAGACACAATTACAAACACACTCAGCCACCTTATCTTTGACAAAAGGGCCAAACAGGTTCACTGAAAGACAGCCTCTTTAATAAACAGTGCTGAAAAAAACTAGATTTCTATAATGCCAAAGAATAAAAGTAGACCCATCTCTATCACTATGCACTAAACTAAAATCAAAATGGATCAAAGATCTAAATATTAAAAAAGAAACACTAAATCTACTGGAACAGAAAGTGGATAGAAATCTTGAAGACATCGGTGCAGGATGACAGTTAATGAACAAAACCCAGACCAGATGGGAAACACTCCAAAGAATCGACAACTGGGATATCATCTTATTAAGACTCTTTTCATAACAAAAGAAATAAACAATTGTCCCTCAGAAAAAGGCCTTATATCTAAAACATAAAAAGAACTGAAAAAAATCAGACCTCTGAAATTAAAAGATCCAATCAAAAATTGGTATCTGAGATGAACATGCAAAACTGAAATAAAGAAATGCAAATTGCAAACAAACATATGAAAAATGTCAAGATCATAGGTTCTTTGAGACATGCAAATTAAAACAACACTGAGATTCCAGCTCAACCCAGAAAGAATGGCTATCCTCAAGAAATCAACAAATAGACCATTACCCAGCCACTGGGGGAACACACAATGGTGTCCCATGGCCCATAGTTATTGTGGGGCATGTGTTAGTCTGGGTTACCATCAGTCATACCCCCACAGAATTTGTATCTACATGGACATTGTGAGTTATTCCTGAGTTCGGAGCACCATTACCCAGCCGCCAGGGGAACTCGGACTGGTACCCATGCTCCACAGACATTGTGAATTTTTTTTTTGTGGTACTGGGGATCGAACTCAGGACCCTGCGCTTGCTAGGCAAGCACTTATTCCACTGAGCTATATCCCCAGCCCAAAAAGCATGTGATGAAATCAACATCTATTCGTGATTTTTTTTTCCGGTACCAGGGATCGAACTCAGGACCTTGCGCTTGCCAAGCAAGCTCTTATGCCACTGAGCTATACCCCCAGCCCCTTCCACAGACATTGTGGATCATACTGAAGCCACAAAAGCCTCAGGAGCCATTAGTCATCTTCCTGGGGAACTCAGACAGGTGTTCCAAGTCCTGCTGACATTGTTGGTTGTGTTTGAGGCCCTGAAGACACAGGTATGCCCCATCAGCTGCCTGAGGACCTTGACCTGTCATCACACATTCCACTGACATTGAGGGTCAGACTAAGGCTCAGGCATCCTTTTTTTTTTTTTTTTTTTTGCGGTACTGGGGATCGAACTCAGGACCCTGCGCTTGCTAGGCAAGCGCTTATTCCACTGAGCTATATCCCCAGCCCTCAGGCATCCTTAGTCACCTGCCTGGGGACCCTAGTCCCAGAGGCCAGTGCTCTATTGCAATTGGGGCACTCATCTCAGCTGGGCATTCCAGAAACTGCCTGATAATCTTGGACCCAGGGGAACCACTTCTGCTGCCATAGTAGGGCAAGACTGACAACCAGAAACCTAGGGGCCCTAGAGACTTTCCAGTGAGCTGCCTGGGGAGGGTGAGGCCCAGCACTTCACCTCAGACATCCACAGTGAGAAGATGAAAGACCAAAACGCAATCTCAGAATGCCACTCCAACCATAAAATGTCCAGGACACACCAACATAGGAGAACTTGGAAGTCACACACATGAAATCTCTGAAATGATCACAACTGAAGTAAAGAAATAACTCCACAAGACCATAGAAGAAATCAGATCAGATATAATCTTGATTTAAAAAAAACCAGAAACATTAACTGCATTAACTGAACAATATAGGAAAGAACTAGAATTCATGAAACCAATTCATACAGATATCCAAGAAATCAAAACCTCCACTGAGAGCTGGCAAACCGCTTGAATGAGGCTGAAGGTAGACTTGCAGAACTTGAAGACAGCATTGAAGCTAACAATCATTGCAAGGAAAGATCTCTTAAACATAACAAGGAATCAGGAAATAACAGTTGAATAGCGACAAGATGATGCAGAGAAAACCAATGCAAGACTGACAGGCATCAGAAACAGAAGTAGACAACACAAATGACATAAAAACACTATTTGCAGAAATAATAACAGAAAATTTTCCAAGTATGGAAAAACAATCTGCAGGTAAATAAGGCATATACAGGTAAGTAAGGCAAGTAAGACATAGAGAACTCCAACAAACCAAAATAAAACTACACCCGGATAAAATAATCAAGTCTAGTGAGTCAATTCTGTGCCTCCCTGACCAGAATGGAGGCAGGTGGAGCCCCAGGCACCCTCAGGGGCCTCAGTGGTTACTCGCCACACCCATAGTGTGTCTGTGAGTATTGGGCTGAACCCCGGACATCTTTAGGAACCCAGTGAGCCACTATCGAGACTCCCACACTACAGTGTGAGCTACATGGAACCGTGGACAACTTCTGTGCCTCAATGGTCACCCAAAGAACAGCCCACACATCCCCTGGGAGCCCATCTGAAACCTGGACAGAGTCATTGGCCTTGGGCAGTCCACCCTCACCCCTACCCTGCCAGTATGGGAACCAGGCTTTGATGGGGAAATATCTGAAGCCTTGCTAACCATGACCTGCATTCTCGTTATTCTTGTGGAAGCCAGGATGAACCCCAGACAGCTTCAGGAACTCTAGTGAACCTCCTCCATCCATCCCACACATACCTGGGAGTCAACTGAATGCAAGAAAGTTTGGGAGCATCTGGGACTCCACCTTGCCACCACTCACCAGTGTAGGAGCTGCAATGAGCTATAGGGATCTTCAGACTCTCACCCTGAAACTCACACACAATCAGGAGAGCGAAGCTCCAGGGCATCTCTGGATCTTCAAAAATGAGAAAAAACGAAGGAGTAAAATGTAGTCCCAGACATTCACACTACCCAAAACAAGTCCAGAAGACATCAACACAGAAGCGCCTGGAAGTCATACACCTGAAATTTCTGAAATGATAGCAACTGAAGTAAAGAAACAACTCCATCAGGCTGTAGGAGACATCAGGTCAGAAACAATGACTTGCATTAAAAAAATGACAACAATAATGAAAGAATTGTTCAGCATATACAAAGATGACATTGATAAGAAAACAGAAGAGCATGGGCAACTCAAGGAAACATTAAGTGAACAATATAGAAAAGAATTAGAATGTAAGAAACAGATTCAAACAGATATTCATGAAATTAAAAATTACATTGAAAGCTGGCAAAACTGAATGAATGTAGCTGAAGATGGACTTTCAGACCTTAAAGACAGCATTGCTACTAATGATATGAAAGGAGGGATATCATATAAACAACAAGGAACGAGAAAATAACAATTCAACAACTGCAAGATGAAGAAAAGAAAAACAGTGTCAGATTAATAGGTATCAGTTAAACAGCAGGTGTCAACACAAAAGACATAAAAAGACTATTTGCAGAAATAATAGCAAATAGTTTCCCAGGCATGGGGAAAGACTCAGATGCGCAGTTAAGTGAAGCACATAGAACTCCAGTTAATCATAAGTGAAATAAATCTACACCCAGACCTACAGTGATCAAGATCCCAAACACTCAACAAAAGCTCAGAATATTAAAAGCTGTTAATGAAATATTAAAAGCTGTTTAAGGACAGCCCATCAGAATCATGGCAAATTTCTCAACACAAACCATCAAGGCAAGAAGAGCTTGGACTGAAGTATTTCAGGTACTGAAAGAAAGAACAACTGAAGAACTTCAGGAGTGCCAAGCCAACCCTACAAAGTGTACTAAAAGATACTCTAGAAAGAGATAAAACAGATGACAACTTCAACAACAACATCAGAAAGGAACCACAAAGCAGAGCAAGCAATCAAACAGAAAGAAAAAGGAGGATCCAACAGCAGGAAAATAACATGACGAAGATCAGCCAGTACGTATCAGTTATAGCCATCAATGTAAATGGTCTCAATGCACCAACCAGAAAAAGCAGACTAGTAGAGTGGATTAAGTAACACAATCCAACTATATGTGGTATACAAGAAAGACATTTAACTCAAAAGGAAGTTCATAGACTGAAAATTAAAGGATAAAAAACAATACTCCATGTGAGAGGAACCTGGAAAAAGGCAGGTGTATTGATTCTGTTTGCAGACTATGTGAACTTGAAACCAAGAACAATCAAAAGAAATAAAGAAGGTCACTAGATACTTGTGAGGGAAAATCTTTAAGAGGAAGTGATAACAGTCATAAACATCTATGCACCAAACACAGGAGCACCCAATTATATAAGACAAATTTTAACAGACATGAAAAATGAAATAAGCAGCCACACAATCATAACATGTGAATTTAACACATCCTTGTCACAAAGACATAGATCAACTAGACAAAAAATTGGGAAAGAAATAACAGAACTCAACCAAACTTGTGAATATATGGACTTAGTAGACCATTATAGAGTGTTCCATCCAAAAGGATCATAACACATATTCTTCTCAGCTACACATGGGACATTCACTAAAATAGACCATGTGCTAGCACATACAACATGTTTAAGTAAATACAAACAAATTGAAATTATCCCATATATACTATCAGACAATCGTGTAGGGAAATTGAAAATTAATTAAAAAATGGAAACACAAAAACTCCATAAGTAATTAGAAATTAAATAACATCCTCCTGAACAACCAAGGAGACAGAGATGAAATCAAAGTAGAAATTAAACACTATTTAGAATCAAACAAAAAGAGTTGGGGAGGAGCTCGGCCCACAGAGAAACATCTAGGCGGCCCCTCTGCCTGCGTGAAACTCTGGGCAGGTGAGGCGTGTGTGCACTCCAACCCAGATCTCTGAGTCAGGTAGGAGCTCAGCCCACAGAGCAACATCTAAGCAGCCCCCCTGCCTGCAGGGACCCCTAGGCGGGGGAGCTGTTGGCGCATCCTGAGCGGATTTCTGAGTCAGGGAGGAGCTCGGCCCATGGAAGAACAGCTGCGCGGCCCCTCTGCCTGCACGGACCCCTGGGCGGGGGAGTTGTTTGCGCATCCTGACCAGATTTCTGAGTCGGGGAGGAGCTCGGCCCACAGAGGAACATCCTGGCAGTCCCTTTGCCTGCACGGACCACTGGGCCAGTGAGCTTTTTACATGCCCCAGCCAGGTCTCTGGGTAGGGAGCAGCTCGGCCCACAAAGCTGCACCTGAGCAGCCTTTTGAGTGGAACTCTTAGCAGAAAGCTTAAGGGACATTCCCCCGAAGAGAAGGAGCCATTGGAGCAGCCTTTGCAATGGACCTTTGCCTGGTGAACTGCCTGGGTAATTTATAGCTCAATAGTTTGAATCTGATATCCAAAAATGGGAAGACAGAAGAACAAAATGTAGTCTCAGAACTCAACCCCACCCAGAACAAGTCCTGGATGCGAGGATATAGGGGAACTAGGAAGCCACATACCTGCAAGTTCTGAAACGATTGCATTCGAAATAAAGAAACATCTCCATCAGGCCATAGAAGAGAATAAAGCAGAAAAAAGCCACATACCTGCAATTTATGAAACCATTATGTCCAAAGTAATGAAACAACTCCATCAGGCCATAGAACAGATTAAAGCAGAAATTAGTCACATACCTGCAATTTTGGAAATGATCACATTCGAAGTAAAGAAACAACTCCATCAAGCCACAAAAGAGATTAAAGTAGAAAGAATCTCTCAGACAAAAAATGAACTGAAAACTATAATGGAAGAAATGTTCCACACACATAGAGAAGAAATAGAAAAAAGAATAGAAGAAAATTGGAAACAAATGGAAACACTACAAGAGCAATTTAAGAATGAACTACCACGAATGAAACAGGTCCACAGAGACTGCCAGGAATTGAAAACTTCCATTGAAAGCAGGCAAAACCTCTTAAATGAAGCCGGAGATAGAATTTCAGATCTTGAAGACAGCATGGCAGCTAATGAGCAAAAAACAAAGGATCTCATAAAGTCATCAAGGATCCAAGAAAAATCAATCCAACAGCTGAAAGATGAGGCAAAAAGAAATAATATTTGAGTTATAGGAGTTAGTGAAACAGCAGGACACAGCACAAATGATATAAAAAGAATATTTGCTGAAATAATAGCAGAAAATTTCCCAAACATGGTAAAAGATACTGAAGTACAGTGAATCGAGGCATATAGAACCCCAACGAGCCATACCTCAAAGAAAACCACACACAGACATATAATAGTCAAGATCCCAGACATCCAGTAAAAGAACATAATATTAAAAGCTGCAGGAGAAAAGAAACAGATCACTTATAAAGGAAAGTCAATCAGAATCACAGTAGACTTCTCAACGGAAACCATGAAATCAAGAAGAGCTTGGAAAATTCCAGAAAGATGGTGAACGGGTAGGCAGCAGAGTGAGAACCTCCCAGAGGATTACCACCCAGACAATGAAATATAGCAATATGAAGACAGAAAGGAGAGAGGTGTGTACCCTGAACCCAAGAAGAATCTGAAATGGGAACTGAAGCCCTAGGAAAGACTAAGCAAAACCTCTCCTGGAGGAAAGGATCAGAGGGCCGCCATGGCACAGTCGGAGGGAGAAGAGACAGAGAAAGAGGAAGCCACTGCTTCAAACACACTCTTGGCCCAAGCCCTCGTTCCAGCAATCGCAGCTTCAGCTTCGGAGACCCACGCTCATGGAAGCCTCCCAACTCGGCCAGGGAAGAGCGGAGTTCCAAGAGCTGGTCCAGATTTGGAGAGGAGAGGGCACAGCCAGGAAAAGAGGCAATGGTGGTTGGGAACTTTTGTGAAATCCAGTGTGAGGATGAGAGGTTGTAACAGCCACTGAAGCGGAGTCCCCACACTGCAGCAACCTTCCTAATCAGCACCTGGAGGCAAGGTGGAGCCAGAGCAGCCAGTACACATCCCACCACACCCAGCTCTATGCCTGCCTCGAGGCTGTGGCCTCCTGCCTCTCCACTGTGTGGGCGGCTGCCAGTGGGGAGTGGGGGAGTGCATTGGAAGTGACATCAGAGCCACAGCAACTCCCAGGGATCCAGCCAAGGAACAAACGGGAACTGGAGCACAACAGCAAGAGAGAGCTACAGATGGAGGTGGAGCACACGGCCCCACGCCCTTCTCACTCCAGCATCAAGCAGGAAGCATGAACTGAGTTACTGGACTTCAGCTCCCATCCCAAACGCCCTCTGTGCACACCTTGGGCGGCCTGAAGAATCACCATGTGTTCCTGAGAGCAATGGGACGAGGCCACAGGCTTCAGGATTCACCCCAAACTACTAATACAAGCAACAAGAGTGTCTCCATACTGCTTGCACATATGAACCTTATATGAACCCATGGCGACCAGGAAGGCAGCAGAGAGAGAACCTCCCGGAGGAATGCCACTCAGACATAGCAGTGTGGCAACATGTGAAGGACACAGAGGAAAGAGGTGGATATCCTGAACTCGAGAGGGATCTGAAATGGGAACTGAAACCCTCAGAAAGTCTAAGCAGAACCTCCTCTGGAGGAGGGAATTGCAGATCTGCCATGGCGCAGTCAGAGGAAGAGAAGACGGAGAGGGAGGAGGTCGCCACTCCAAGCACACCCTTGGCCCAAGCCCTCGTTTCGGCATTCGCATCGGAGACCCATTGCCCAGCTGCAAGGGGTGGGGAATGGTAATGCTGGAGATCAGGAGGAGGTGGGAGGAGAAGAAAGGGCCTCTGGCATCAAGGCAACGGGACAGAGCCAAAAGGGTCACAGAGGGCACCCCGATGGGGACACGTGCCCCATGGCTGCTCCACTGAGGACCCCGTGGCTGCTCAGCTGTGGGCCCCCCATCAGATCTGTTGTGGGCCCTGCAGCTGTTCTGCTGTGGGCCCCGCGGCTGGTCTGCTGTGGGCCCTGCGGATGCTCCACAGTGTGCCCCGCAGCTGTGCCGCACTGGGCCCCACAGCTGCCCCACTGTGGGCCCCAAGGCTTGGCTGCAGTCGGCCCCATGGCTGCCCCACTGTGGGCCCCGTGGCTGCGCCACAGTGGGCCCCACGGCTGCCCCGCTGTGGGCCCCGCAGCTTGGTCACAGTGTGCCCTGCAGTGGGCCCCGCGGCTACTCCGCTGTGGGCCCCGTGACTGCCCCTCTGCTGCTCCGCAGTGGGCCTGGTGGCTGCTCCACTGAGGGCCCCACTCAGGGCACCTCATAGACTGGACCTGCCCCCACCCATAAAACGACGACAGGGTGGAGCCGGGCGATCCGCTGTGAGCATATGTGCTTTCCCACCTCCAACCATGGCAGTTTGTATACACCCATGTATGTTATAGTATAGTCTGAGGCAGCTATATCTCTTCCCAAGGCGAGAGTCCAAGGATATAGATAAACCCAGGAGTACAGTTATTATTACAGGGAAGATGACCGATTGAGTGGTAGGGCAACGGAGATGAGGGAGGAGAAAAATTGAATGATCAAATGGGCCATCATCTGTGTAACTGAGTAACAAAGGTGAAGGTAATATTATGTAGGACAGCATCCAGAGCTAATTCCCTACTATCTTCTCTATAATTTGGTATTTCCTTTAATGTTTTTGTCTTAACTAATGTGAAGATAACTATGTAATACAACATCCAGTGCTAACTCCCTACTATATTCGGTATAACTTTGTATTTTCTGTATTGTTTATGGCTTATTCTGGTTCATATGTCTCCATTCTTTTGTCTTTAAAATAAAGTAAAAGAAAAAAAAAAGAAGAGCTTTGAGGGAGGTATTACAGATTCTGAAACAAAACAGCTTCCAACGCAGACTGATGTATCCTGCACAACTATCCTTCAAATTCAATGGAGAAATAAAATATTTCCACGACAAAGAACAACTGAAGAACTTCCTAAGTGCCAAACCAGCATTGCAAAAAGCACTAAAAGATATTTTAGACAGAGAAAAAAGTGACCACAATCTCAAGAACAACAATAGAAAGAAACCCTGAAACAGAACAAGTAAGTAAACAGATAGCAAAAGTGGGAAAACAACAACAAGTAAATAACATGACTAGAATAAGCCAACATATAACCATTATAACCATTAATGTAAATGGCCTCAACTCACCAGTCACAAGGAAAAGATTGGCAGACTGGATTAATGAACACAATCCAACGATATGCTGTATACAGGAAACACATTTTCCTCAAAAGGAAATCCACAAGTTGAAAGTTGAAGGATGGAAAACAACTCTCCATGCAACAGGTCCCCAGAAAAAAGCAGGGGTAGCTATTATGTTTCCAGACACGGTAAACTTCAAAAACAATCAAAAGAGATAAAGAAGGCCATTGCATACTAGCTAGGGGAAAGCTGCAAGAAGAAGAGATAACAATCCTAAACATTTATGCACCAAACAATGGAGCACCTAACTTTACAAGTCAAATCGTAACAGACGTGAAAAATCAAATAACTAATAACACTATTGTAATAGGGGACCTAAACACCCCTCTGATGCAAAGAGACAGGTCAACTGGACAGAAACTCAGCAAAGAAATAACAGACTTGAACCAAAAGTGTGAACAAATGGACTTAGTAGAGGTATACAGAGTGTTCCACCCCACAACATCAGAAAACACATTTTTCTCAGCTGCACATGGGTCTTTCTCTAAAATAGACCACATTCTAGCCCATAGAGCATATCTACCTAAATGCTAAAGAATTGAAGTTATCCCATGCGTATTATCTGACCACAGTGCAATGAAATTGGAAATTAATAGCAAAGAGAACTCCAAAAACCGCATAAACACTTCGAAATTAGACAACAACCCGCTGAATGAACAATGAGTCACACAAGAAGTTAAAGAAGAAATTAAAAAATACCTACAAATGAAAATGCAAATACAACCTACTGGAATTTGTGGGATGCAATGAAAGCAGTCCTCAGATGGAAATTTATAGCAATGAACTCAGATATAAAGAAAACAGAAAGAGAGCAAATAAATAGACCAATGCTACACCTCAAACTCTTAGAAAAAGAGCAACAAGCCAAACCAAAAGTCCAAAGAAGGGAGGAGATTATAAAATTCAGGGCAGAAATTAATGCAATTGAGATGAAGAAAACTCTACAAAATATAAGTGCATCAAAAAGTTTGTTTTTTGAAACAATAAATAAAATTCATAAACCCCTAGCCAACCTTATCAAAAAAAGAAGGGAAAGAAACTCAAATTCATGCAATAAGGAATGAAAAGGATGAAATCACCACAGATCCCACAGAAATCCAAAAGATCATTAATGCCTACTTTGAAAATCTTTACTCTCACAGGATAGAAAATTGAGAAGAAATGGACAGATTCCTAGAAAGGTACAAATTACCAGAATTGAATCAGGAAGATTGAAAAATCCTTAACAACCCAATATCAATTAATGAGATTGAAAATTTCATTAAAAACTTACCAACAAAGAAAAGCCCAGGCCTTGATGGATTCACAGCAGAATTCTATAAAACATTCAGAGAAGATTTAATGCCAACACTCTTCAAACTCTTCAATGAAATCGAAAAGGAAGCAGCTCTCCCTAACACATTTCTGGAGACAAGTATTATACTGATACCAAAACCAGAGAAAGACCCAACCAAGAAAGAAAACTATAGGGCAATCTCCCCAATGAACATAGATGCAAAGATATTCAACAAAATACTACCAAATAGAATACAGCCAATCATAAGAAAAATTATACACCATGACTGGTTGGATTTATTCCAGGAATGCAGGAATGGTTCAATATTCGCAAATCAATTAATGTAATACATCATATCAATACGGTCAAAGACAAAAACCACATGATCATCTCAATAGATGCAGAAAAGGCTTTTGATAAAGTCCAACATGCATCCATGTTAAAAATCTTAGAAAAAATAGGAACAGATGGCCTCTACCTCAGTCTGATCAATGCCATCTATAATAAACCAACAGCCAACATCATACTAAATGAACAAAAACTGAAAACTTTCGCTTTAAAGTCAGGAACAAGACAAGGATGTCCATTGTCACCACTCCTATTCAACATAGTTCTGGAAGCATTAACCAGAGCAATCAGACAAGAGAGAGAAATAAAAGGAACTAGGATAGGAAAGGAAGACGGCAAACTATCACTATTTGTAGAATGACATGATACTATACATGGAGGACCCCAAAAACTCCACAAGAAAACTTCTGGAATTAATTGACGAATTCAGCAGAGTAGCTGGATACAAAGTCAACACTCAAAAAACAATAGCATTCCTATACACGAACAACAAACAGACTAAGAGAGAAATTAGGGAAAACATACCTTTTACAATAGCATACAAGAAATTGAAATACTTAGGAATCAATCTAACAAAGAATGTGAAAGATTTATTCAGTGAAAACTACAGTACTCTGAAAAACGAGATCGAAGAGGATTTCAATAAATGGAAAAACATACACTGCTCATGGTTAGGAAAAACCAGCATTGTGAAAATGGCCATACTACCAAAACTGTTGTACAGATTCAGTGCAATTCCCATTAAACTACCATTAGCATACCTCACAGATCTAGAGAAAATATGCCTCAAATTCATCTGGAACCAGAAGAGACCCAGAATAGCAAAAGCAATCCTGGGCTACAAGGACAAGTCAGGTGGAATCACAATCTCTGACCTGAAATTATACTATGAAGCTAATGTAATAAAATCAACCTGGTACTGGCTAAAAAACAGACCTGAGGATCAATGGAACAGACTGGAAGATGCAACCACAACGAAAAACACACTCAGCCACCTAATATTTGACAAAGGGGCCAACCAAACTCTCTGGAAAAAAGATGGCCTGTTTAATAAATGGTGCTGGAAAAACTGGCTTGCCTCTTGCTGAAGACTGAAAATACACCCCAGTCTATCACCATGCACCAAACTCAGGTCAAAATGGATCACAGATTTCAACATTAAAACACAAACTCTAAACCTATTGGAAGAGAAAATAGGTAAAAATCTTGAAGACATAGAAGTAGACAGAAAGTTCATGAACAAAAATCAAACTGCAATGGAAACACTTCAAAGAATCAATAAGTGGGACCTGATCCTACTGAAAAGTTTTTGCACAGCTAAAGAAATCACCAGCAAAGTAAAAATAAAACCCACAAATTGGGAAAAAATCCTAGCTGGCTGTCCCTCAGACAAAGTTCTTCTATCTAGAACATACAAAGAATTAAAAAACATGTACCTGTCCAAATTCAAAGACCCAATCCAGAAATGGGCATCTGAGATGAATGCACACTTCTCAGGTAAAGAAATACAAATGGCAAATAAATATATGAGAAAATGTTCCACATCCTTAGTCATTCGAGAAATGCAAATAAAAACAACATCGAGATTTCATCTCACCCCAGTAAGACTGGCCAGTATGAAAAAATCATCCAATAACAGATGCTGGCAAGGCTGTGGAGAAATAGGGACTCTACTACACTGCTGGTGGGAATGCAGACTGGTGCAACCACTGTGGAGAGCCGTTTGGAGATTTCTCAGCAAACTAGGTCTAGAGGTTCCATTCAAACCAGCTATTCCCCTTCTGGGTATTTTCCCAGAAGATCTGAAAACATCGTATCACTCTGGTATATGTGCACCCATGTTTATAGCAGCGCAAATTGTAATAGCTAAATTGTGGAAGCAATCCAAATGTCCTTCCACAGAGGACTGGATTAAAAATCTGTGGCATTTTTATATAATGGAATATTACTCAGCTATAAAGAGGGACCGATTTGGGGCCTTCGTAGGCAACTGGTCACAATTAGACACCATACTCATAAGTGAAATAAATCAGAGGTACATGTGCAAGCACCGTATTGTGTCACTGGTGTAAGAATCTGAGGGTGGGAATATAAACTAAGAGACAGGAAGGAAATCTGTTCAAAAGTAAAGAACAGATGGGATGAGGGAAAGGAGAAAAGAAAGATGCAAAAATGTATGTATGTTTGTACATATATACATATGTGCAGGATGGCTAACACGGTTCTACTATTGTCTTATGTTACTTGATGCTAAGGAATAGTTGATGACTGGTTGTTTGGTCAATCTTGTATGTCTATATGTGTTTTCCTGAGCATACACTTTGAAGATATCAATGTACAATGCTACAACTATTGTTGGTTTCCTGTTGCTTTGTCTATAATTGAATTCTGATTATACTGTTATTGTGCTACTTTGTGTCTCTTTGTTAATGCTTACTGCTTTTTGTTTTGTTTTTTTGTTTGTTTTGGTTTTTTTGTTTCTTTTGTTATTGTTGATGTAGTTCTTTTCCTTTCACATTTTAAAAAGAAAAATTATATAAAAAAACGAAAAAGGAAGGAAGGGATAACTATCTATGTATGTAAGTAAGTATGTATGTATATGCAGCATATCTAACATAGTTGTACTACGGACTTAGGTCACTTTATTGTAAGGAACAGTTGATGAATATTTGGTTAATCAATATTGCATGTCTATATCTGTTTTCCTGAGTATACACTTCGAAGTTATCAATATGTAATGCAACAACCATTGTTGATTCCCTGTCACCTTCTCTGTAACTCAGTTTTGATTGTACTATTCTTATGCTACTTTGTGTCTGTTTGTTAATATGTTTTTGTTTCTTTACTTTTAAAATAAAAGTGAAAAAAACAAAAAATTTTAAAAATTTAAAGAAAAGATAAGTATATGCTTGCCAGGTGTGATGGCACAGGCCTGTAATCCCAGCACTCAGAAAGCTGAGGCAAGAGGCTCGTTTGGAATTTGAGACCAGCCTGAGCTACAAAGTGAGCTTAAGGTCAGCCTGAACTACATGGGGAGACCCTGTCTCAAAAACATAAAATAAAATACAATAAAATAAATCCTATGCTCATTTTTCTGCTGTTAGCATGACTCCAAAGAAGCTTTTTTAATGATACATAATGTTTGTACAGTTTGGTGAGACAAAACCCATAGCCTGCTAAATGGAACCAAGACGAAAACTTGGCTTCCAACACTCGCGAGCGCCCCCTGTCGGCCAAGTGCCGGCAGCTTCTCGGTGGAAAAAGAGGAGGGCGCCCCAGAATAGGGGAGAAGTGACCAGGGCTGGGACAGGGGCAGGGGCAGGGGCAGTGCCTTCCTCAGTTTTATCACAGCAGCGCCTGAACAAGGTGACTCCCTGGCTCCGAGAGCACCACCCTAAGGCTGCCGACATAGACCCGGTGCAGTTTCCCGGGGTGAGCAGTGGGAGAGGCAGTCTGGCCCAGGAGTTGCAGCCCCCTGCGCTCATCCAACTGAAAGGGCGACTGCGCGTGCAAGAGTCCGCGCCCCTGCTGCCCTTGTGTGTCCATTCCGGGGGGAGCTGGTGAGGTCAGAGGACCTGGCAAGCCCCGGGAGGGGCGCAGAAAGGCAGTGTGGCCGGCGCTGAGGTCCCTGTAGGCGCCCGAGCACTGCCCTCTCGCGACTTTCACGCAGCCCTTGACGCTCGCAGGGAGATGCTCTGGGTCACAAACAGCTGGGCGCCAACGACCACGCACCAGGTGAGCATAAGTTCTCTAAGCTGAGCTAACAGCTGTCCCCTGCACCTTCCAACGGCTGCACACAGGGAGTCACTTCCTATTTATCCTTTAGCAGCGCTGGGGAAGAAAGGTGCTGATGCCTAGCACAGAATGGACATCCTGCCCCGCGCTCAACACACCCTTACAGCCCTGCATGGACCCCGGAAATCTGCCCCTCCGCGGTCAGGATGGTTCTGCCGAAGTCTTGACCCGGGAGGAAGCTGGCTGACCTAGCAGCAAAAGAGGAGGATCCTTCACAGAACCCCGCTTTCTGTGCTCTGAAAGCCATGAAAGGGGGTTCGCACCTTTCC
>PVLD010026041.1:0-22797 GCA_004027595.1 Dinomys branickii | reverse complement strand
CTGTCTGACTAAATTTGCATGTCTATATATGGGTCCATACATCTACAATTCGAAGATATCAATGGATAAAGCAACAACTACTGTTGAGACCATATCACCTTGTCTATAGATTAGTTGTGATTGTACTATTTTCTATGATAATGGGTGTCTGTTTGTCAATATGTTTTTGTACTTTTATGTTTCTAAAATAAAAAAAAAACTGCTTATAAATGTTTAATTTTTAAAATAAACTTGCATTCCTTTTTGTGTAATAACACCAAAATCCACAGCCTTGGTGCATTGATTAGAGACCTCCCAGATGTCTAGACAATCCTCACCTGTAATTTCTACTGGCTGTAGACTCATAGGAAGCATTCTGAGGGACCCTCAAGTCATGCAATAATGATGGTGAATAAACCGATTGGTGAGCAGTGATTTATGTTCACTTACTCAGAGCTGAGGCTTATCTTGAGCATAAAGTGGAGAAGCCACAAAAACATCCCTGGCTCTCTTGAGCTGAAAATCTCCCTGTTTTGTGACTTCTAACTGCTCCACGGCTCTCCAGAAGGAATGTTTACTTTGACAAGCTACGGAGCACTGAAAAGCAGGGATAACCACTGGGAAGAGCCCACTGAATACAATAAGAAGACAGAGGCAGATCTGCAAATCTATTAACAAAAATTGCTGTAGTGCAACCATTTAACAGCTTGACCAAAATTCTTGGAGGAAGCCTGGGCTGGGAAAGGTTTTAGTTAGAGTCTAGTATTTAGGTTTGTCTCATCAGGATGCAGTAATATTTGGAAATATGGCTATAAGCTTCACCATGGTGGAGTCAGCTTTCTTGAACCCATCTGCTCCAAAGAAAGCCTTTATGGAGATGTCCTATGAGAACCCTTTAGGAACATGGCTGATGTAGGAATGAACTAGTTTTTAAGAAGTTTATGTTTTATATTTATTTATTATAGTAGACAACTTTTTAAGAATGCTTCAATTAGTGTACAGTGTTGACCATATTGTCATTCTTTTCCTTCCAACTTTTTTGTATGGTTGTTGATATATAAATTTTAGTAAATTCAAAGTTCCAATGCAGTTAGTGTACTAAAATGAGCAGATCTAAATCTGTTAGCCTATGTGTTCACTTGAAATGAGAAGTTCCAGATGGTATAATAGCATTTGTTGCCCCCTTCAGCAACAACTTCTCAGTTTTTCTCTCCATGTCTGTCTTCTGTTTCATTTTATTTCAGTGTTAGTTCCTTGTTTAGCTCTATACAAATTGGTTCAGCAGCAAATTATTTGAATTTGTCTGTTTTGTACAAAGTCTGCACCTGGCCCTTACAACAGGGTAAAATGACTCCAGGGTAAGGGGGAAACCACCGCATACAAGTACATGGTATATGTTTCATTTTATTATATAATTTTAGCATCTGCTCTTGTGGGTTTCTTGATGGTCTTTTTGAGTCAGGGTCTCAGTATGCAGTTCAGACTGGCCTTAAACTCACTTTGTAGCCCAGGCTGGTCTCAAAGTCACAATGATCCACCTGCCTCAGCCTCCCAAGTGTTGGGATCAAAGAGGAGTTCCAATATGCCCAGCTTGCTTCTGTGGGTAAAGATATCAGGTTAATACATACCATAGTTTATTGTTAGCTAAACTTTACTGGAAACTATTATTGTTAACACTACTACTTTAGCCAAAACATCATACATGTTATAAGTAATTTTTCTCCCTTGTATGCTAACACTGTGATTATATGGAGTCATAATCATCACCACAATCAAGTGCCAAAGGACAGGGTGCTGAGCCAAACAGTAATATTACATCTTTTACAAATTGGGAAGGTAGTTTCTTGGGATACATGTAAAGAATGACCTACATTTAGAAGGCATTCCTGAAGAATACATGCATCTTGTGAAGCCTCTATACTAGCGATAAAGTTATGTACCACAAGAAATCCAAAAGCATCATCACAGAAAACAAAAGAAAATGAAAAATAGAAAATAGAACATTACAACACCCAGAAGCAAACTGCAGCCAAAGAACCGCAGTGCACAGAGGACAATCCCAGAATGCAGTGAGATAGAGGAAATTGGGTCAAGCACTGGATCCTTCTGAAATGAAAAAATCAGATATAAAAAATACTAGTGGGAAAGGCTACAGAGAAAATAGTGTTTCAGGTACAAAAGAAATGATACTTAAAATAAAATATTTTAGAGTAGGCCTAGATAAAAGAATAAAAGAGCTTAAGAAAACAATTGAAACTACAAATACTCAAGAGAGTAAAGAAGTGGAATCCATGAAAGAGATTTAAGGAAATCCAAGGGCTTAAGTCATCCCCTGAAAATATACCAACATATATATTAGATCTTAATGACAAAATTGCAGCTAGTGATCATGAAAAGAATGGTCAGTCAAAGATAACAAAAGACCATGAAAAATCAATCCAACAGCTTCAAGACAAAGCAAATAAAAACAGCATAAGATTGATTGGGGTCAAGGAAAAGTTGGCAAAAATAAAAATGCCATTAAAAATACTCTTCACAGAAATAATAGCAGAAAACTTCCCAAGCAAGTATAAAGAATTTGATACGCAAATAAATGAAGAATTTAGAACTCAAATGAAGTATTTAGAACTCCTAACAGCCATGACCAAAATAAAACTACACCATGACATATAATGATCAAGATTCTGGGAATTCAGCACAAGAACAAAATGTTAACAGCAGTTAGAAAAAAGAAACAAGTCATCTATAAAGGAAAGCCCATTAGAATCATTATAATCACAGCAGTCTTCTCTACTCAGACCTTCAAATCAAGGAGAATTGGAATGTGGTAAGTAGGCCTCAAAGAACACAAGTACAACCCACATTGATGTACCCCACAAAACCATCTTTCAAAATTGATGGACAAATAAATAACTTCTATAATCCAGAACACCTGAAGAAATTCACAACCATCAAAGCAGCTCTTCACAATGCATTGAAGCATATGTTACAAAGAGAATAGCAAGACCACAACCATAAGAACATAAATAGAATGAAGCCACCAAACAGGAAAAGCAATTAAACAGAGGGGAAAGACAGGAAATCAAAACCAGTAAAATACATTGAAAAAATAAGCCTACACATATCAGATGTAACCATCAATACAAACTAAACTCAAAAATGAAAAAAAGATGAGTAGAATGTAAAAGAAGCAAGGTTCAACAATATGCTGCATTCAAGAAAAACATGATAGAGTCAAAGGATGGAAAATAATACTCTATGCAACAGAATCCCAGAAAAAAAAGCAGTGTAGTAGTTATTTTAAAAAAGTAGTTATTCTATTCACAGATAATGTGAACTTCAAATTAGGACTGATCAAAAAAGATAAATAAGGTCATTATGTACTTGCTAAGGGAAGGCTCCAAGAAGAAGAAATAATAATCATAAATATATACGCACCAAACACTGGTGCACTCAACTATATAAAACAAATATTAATGGACATGAAAAATTAAATAAGCTTTAACACAATTGTAATGGGGGACCTTAATAACCCATTCTCACAATTAAATAGATCAACCAGACAAAAAAACCCACCAAATATAAAAATTAAAACAAACTTGAAAACAAACAGACTTAGTAGAGCTCTACATGGTGTTCCACTCCACAACATCAGAATATTCATACTTTTCATCTGCACATGGGACATTCTCCAAAATAAATCATATATTAGCCTATAGAACATGCTTAAGTGAATGAAAATGAATTGAAATTATCCCATGCATATTATAGAGCCACAGTGAAATTGGAAATCAATTGCGAAAGAAACAACAAAAATACATAAACATATGGAAATAAAACAACAGCCTCTGAACAACCAATAGGTCACAGAGGAAATTAAAGAAGAACTTAAACAATATCTACAATTAAATGAAAATACTGATACAATGTACCAAAACTTATGGGACACAGTGAAAGCAGTCATATGAAGGAAATTTCCAGTGATAAACACAAACATCAGGAAAACAGAATAAACTGAAATAAACAATTTAAACTTGAACCACAAATTTGTAGAAAAGGGAGAACAAATCAAACCCCTCCTCATATGAGAGAGGAAATTATATAGATCAGAGCAGAAATTAATGCAGTTAAGAGTAAGAAAAAAATAATCAATGAATTGAAAAGGTGGTTCTTTGAAAGATTAAGCAAAATTTAAAAACTTCTAGCCAATCTTATCAAAGAGAGAAAAGAAAAGACTCAAATTCAATCAACTAAGAATGAAAAGTGTGAAATCAAAACAAATCCTATGGAATTCCAGAAGATCAGCAATACCTACTTGAACAACCTGTACTCTAATAAGATAGAAAACACAGAAGAAATAGATTCCTGGACACATACAAATTACCAAAATGGAATCAAGGAGATATAAATATTCTAAATAACCCAATAGCAGTCAATGAAATTGTAAATGTAATTAAAATCCTACCAGTGAAGGAAAGCACATGCTCAGATGGGTTTACTATTGAATTCTACATGAAACTTATGGAAGACCTAATACCACTAATGCTGAAAGTCTTTAATGAAATAGAAAGGGAAACAATACTTTAAACATCATTCCTGGAAGCAAACATTATTCTGATACCTAAAACAAAGAAGGACCCAACCAGAAAAACAAACTGTAGACAAATCTCCCTAATGAACGTGGATGCAAAAATTCATAATAAAATACTGGCAAACAATGTAGCAAATCCCTCAGAACTTTATACACCCCCCAGAGAAAATTAGAATAGATGGTGTTTGCTTCAATCAGGAGGAAGCCATCTATGATAAAACAACAGCTAAAATCATTCTAAATTAACAACTGGAACCTCATTCTATTAAAAAGCTTTTGTACTTCAAAAGAAATCACTGAGTGAAATTACAACCCACAGAGAGGTAAAACATTTTAGCTAACTGTCTCTCAGACAAAGGGCTTATATCTAGAACATATAAAGAACTGAAAAAAATCAGACCCCCCAAATTCAAAGACTCAATCCAAAAATAGGCATCTGAGATGAGTACACACTTCTCAGATAAAGACATAATGAATGGAAAATAAATACATGAAAAAATGTTCAGCATCATTGGTCATTTGAGAGATGCAAATTAAAACAACACTGATATCTATCTCACCCCAGTGAAAATGGCTTCCATCAAGAAGTCACCCAACATTAAATACTGGAGGTGCTGTGGGGAAAAAGGAACCCTTCTTTATTATTGGTGGCAATGTAGACTGGTGCCACCAGTTTGGAAATAAGTCTGGAGATTCCTCAAAAAATTAGGGCTAGAGGTCCCATTTAACACAGCTATTTCCCTTACAGATATTTTCGCAGAAGATTTAAAATCATCATACCACACTGATATATGTGCACCCATGTTTATAGCAGCACGATTTTTAATAGCTAAATCTGAAAAACAACCCAAATGTCCATCTACGTAGGAATGGATAAAAAACATGTGGTAATTTTATACAATGGAGAATTACTCAGCTATAAAGAAAGCTATAATTGATGCTTTTATAGGTAAATGAATGCAACTAGACACCATACTCATAAGTGAAATAAATAAGACTCACATGTGTAAACATTGTATTTTCTCCCCTGTATAAAATGCTGAATGAATTACATATGATCCAAAATGCACAATAGATACTGTGAAATGGGAAGAAATGATTGAAATGGATAAAGGTATTGAGATGGGTACAAAAAGAAAACAAGAAAAGAAAATGAATGTATTCCCATCCTATCTCCATCTCCATCTCTATCTGTATCTCTATCTCTATAAATGATAGTAAAGTTATCTATACTACTAATTTTTTTAGCTCATTCAAAAGAAGGATTTGTGCTAATATTATTTGATCATCTTTTCATGTCTATATCTTGTACTCTGAGCAACTTCTTTGAAGATAACAATATATAATGTATAATCTGTTATCTGTTTTGATATTTTTACATTCTTTTTAATTGCATTTTCTCTTTAAAATAAAAATTTAAAAATTAAAATAAAGCCAAAACCTTATAAAATTGTGAAGAGTTGTGTGATGATCGTGTCTGTTTTGTGTGAATGGATGAGTATTTGTAAATGTTGATTTATAAACTCTGTCAATCATTGTCAGCAGGAGATCAAGCTGTAAATATGCTTTAAAATTTAAATTATGAAGCTATTTAAATCTTTCTAAAGACTAATGTTAATGTTCATGAGCACGTTACAAAACTTTCCTTTTATATTTTATTGAAAAGGATTAATTTAAACATATTTAGCACTGGAATCGGTTTGAGGAAAAGGTCTTTACAGTCCTTCACAGTGCAAAGCAAAGCAATTTGCTTTCTGATGAATTGAACAAATTCCTAATCTCATTATTAAGAATAGAATATTAAAAACTATGAGGAAAATTAAAGCCCATTAAGTTGGTCTATGGAAACACTGTCATTGGAATCTTCCAGAAAAACAATGACTTGATTGTCAGAATGTATTAGAACCTGAAATTTAATGTTTTATAGTTTTATGTACTAAAAATTGCTCAATAAAAATTATATTAGTAAGCAAAACTTCTGATCCAGTTAGGAATTTTTCCATTTGAAAAATACTTTTTAGTCTGAACTATTTTAATGTTTGTATTATATAGTCCTCTTCTCTACAATATAGTTGAAGCTGGAATTTCCCAAAATGAACATGCTATTTGCACATTAACGTTTAGTAAATAATGTTAAACTTGAAATATTAGTGAATATATTATAAGCCTAATCCTAGCTGGTTCTATGAAGATATATCTTTTAATCATTTTTTGAACCTACATTCACATTGGTTTTCAAGATACTTAAATTATTATTTTTCCTCTTTTTTCAGTCCTTATTTAGAAGCTACTTTTGTTGTGATTATTACAGCTTAATTCACAATGGGCTGCATTGTTTTGATAAGGCTTCTTATAAATGGCTGGATATTTTACTCAATTTTTTCAAGAAGGGCCATTTTATTTTTTAGTCATGTGTTCATTGGCTCTGGGTACTATTTTCTTATGAGTGCTGATATAAATTAAAAAACAAGTTGACCTAATTTCATATCATATCATGAATGTTGAAAATGGATGGAATATCTTTTCTATAGTATACTGTCACATTTCGACTGTGAAGTTGGCGATGTAATTTAATTTTCTTCTTTAAACTTATTAGAAAAACTTTCAAAAGCTCAATGTGCTGAGATATTTTGTTGTTCTCAGTAGATGAAGTTTGCTGATAGCATTAATTCAGATTTAAGAAATTACCTGAATCTTGATTTGTGTATATTTAAATATGCATACAATATTAGTAAAAATTTACAGCTTCATATTTGTAAATAGGCTCCTTTCCACATCCATTTGTTACTGAATTTTGTAAATAGTGTAAAATTACAATGTCGTGTTGCACTAATTTTATATACTTTACAGTGCAATACTTGTTGCATTTCTCAGTCATGCCAAAGTTATACTTAAAAGTTTTGCTCCTTTCCTTAGCAGCATTTACTGAAGGCTATCTTATACTCTTGTAACAGATCAAAATTATGCCTATATTTATTTAACTGAGTAACCTATTTGAATATAACAATATATACAATGTATAACACAATATCTATGGTTAATTTTCTATCTCCTTGTCTGAAACTCTGTATTGCTTCTTATTGTTTGGGTGTTGTTTTGTTTATGCCTTTTTGTTAATATGTTTTCATTCTTTATCTTTAAAAATAAAAAAAACACAAAAGAGAAATTATGAAAAAAGATAAGCCAGGTTACAAAATCATTTTACAGACTGAAACTCTGCACCACATTTTTGGTTGAAATTGTGTAAATTAAGTTAAAATGCTTTCTCTTAACCAATATGAGTGTGTTTCTATAAGCATAGGGACATTGAAATAGTTTCTAAAATCAAGAAAATTTGAAAAAGTGTCTAAAAATCCCAAGAAATCTAAGGGCTGAAAAAGAAGAAAAATACTATTACTATCAAGATTGGAATCAACATGGGAAAGTATTTCTTTGGACTCCAGGTCCTACTGTGAACATGAAGTTCCCTAAATATCTTGTTTGTAGAAAGCCTCTCATTGCCCAATTATTACTAATTGTGCTGATCATAGCACACGTGACTCAAACCATATGAATAGAAGAAATTTGAAGAAAAGCTGCATAAATGTAATGAATATAGGAAAATCTGCACTGATTTCCAATCTTTTCAGATTCGTAAAAGTACAAACCTTGGAGAGAAGCTGTATAAATATAAGTAACATGCCACTGTTTACTGAGTTCACAGTGAGATAACTTGTGCTAGAGAGAAATTCTTCCTACATAAGTAAAGAATAAATGTCTCTGACACACCCAGTGTTCAAATCCATGAAAAAACCACAGGGGAGGGAATCCATATGTATGTAAACAATGTGGGAAAGCTCTTATTTCTACTACACTAGAAACACACATATTGTAAGCAGCCCTACATATGTAAGGAATGTGTGAAATCATTTATCATAGTAATTCCTTTCACAGACATGAAAAATTCACACTAGGGAAAAACCCTATGTATATAATCAATGTAGGAAAGCTTTCAATGCACAGACTTATTGTCAAATACATGAAAGTACTCACGCTGGAGAGAAACCCTGTGAATGTAAACAGTGAGAAAGCTTTCAATAAACACTGACATTGTCAAAGATATAAAAGAATTCAGAGTGGAGAGAGACTATGCAGGTAAGCAAAGTGGCAGAGTTTTTAGTACACACAGTAAATATCAAACACATGAAAAAGTTCACATTGGGAAGAAACCTCATGTATGTACGTAAAGCAGGAAAGCATTCAGTACACACAAATATTGTCAAGTCCCTGAACGAAATCACCCTGGAGAGACAGTCTTTCTGTGTTATCAGTGAAGAAACACTTCAGTGCACACAGTAGTGGTCAAAAATATGAAAGAAGGAACATTAAGGAGAAATCATATGTGTACAGTAAGGAGGGAAAGCATTCATTGATAACATTTCATTTTATAGACATAAAATAAGACACTGGGAAGAAACCCAGTGTTTATAAGCAATGTGGAAAAGCATTCACTACATGGAATCACTGTCAAATACATGAAAGTAATCACACTGGGGAGAAATCCTACTGATGTTATCAATGAGGTGGAAGCATTCAAGGTACATAAATATTGTCAAATACATGAAAGAAGTCATACTTGCAAGAAACTCTATGTATGCAAACCTATGTTTAAATCCTGTAAAAATTTCTCGTGTAATATAGAGAGACTTGTAGAAATAAGTTACGGGAAAAGTTTGATGTCAGTTATATCTAGGATATCATTTTGCTTGCTTTTTTTCTACAAGAGCCGATATCATATGGATAAAATTCCATTTTTAATCTATTAAAAACATATTACAATAAAAGACAAGTTGTCAAGAATGATGGAATGTGTTTTCAAAGCAAGGTGGAGAGTTTTAAGCATTTTGAGGAGCATTAATTGCAACATGTCTTCTTCACCATATCTGAAACCATATGAATTCTAGTTCTTTCCCAACTCAAAGTGACCATGAAGAGTAAGTATTTTAAATTAACTTAGGACATCAAGGCAATTCTCTCAGAATTTCTTCAGAAAGTGGCAAGAATGATGGGATAGGTGTGCTCTAAGTGCCAGGGAGCATTTCGAAAGAGATTAATGGCAATATGGCTTTTACTATAGTTTTCCAAAATATAAATGTTTACTGTATATTTTGAATACACTACCTACATTCATGATTGTCTTTTATTTCTCTTCTTGGTGTACAATTGCCTGAAATTTGTTTTATAGTGATGGCTTAGTGGCCATAAATTTCCTTGGTTTATACTTACATGGGAAGGTATCCATCTCTCCTCTGACAGAGAACCTTGTTGGCTACAGTAAAGTTGAGTAGCATTCACATTCTTTTAGGTTTTTATTTATTATTTATTTATTTATTTATTTGAAAAAGTAAAAGAATGAAAACATGTTAACAAACAGGCAGCCACTTACAAAGTAGCACCAGAATAGTACAATCAAAACTGAATTGCAAAAAAAATTTTTAAAAAATAAAAATAAAAATTGAATTGCAGACAAGGTGACAGGGAATTAACAATGGTTGTATTACATAGTGATAACTTCGAAGTGTATACTCAGGAAAACAAATATAGACATGCAACACTGACCAAACAACTAATCATTAACTGCTCCTTCCAATAAAGCAACATAAGTCAGTAGTACAACTATGTTAGCTATCCTGCATATACATACATACATGCATAATTATTCCCTTCTTCCTTTTCTCCCTCCTCCCATCCCAGTTGCTTCCTAATTTCAAGCAGTTTCCTTTCATTTCACACTGTTTATCATACCTCCTAATTTAATATTCACACTTTTAGGTTCTTACACCAGTGATACAATACACTGCTTACAATGCACCTCTGATTCATTTCACTTATGAGTATGGTCTCTAGTTGTGACCATTTACCTATAAAAGCCTCAAGATTGTCTTTCTTTATAGCTTAGTAATATTCCATTATTCTTTTAGGCTTTTGAAGTATTTTCAAGTGTTGTTTTTGTTAGTGTATGTTTGCAGTACATAATGGTTATATTCATTGTACGTAGTTGGTGCATGTACTTAACATCTTAATTCTTTACACTTTACTGGTTTTTAGAGTTTCTTCTGAAAGTTCTGATCTTATTCTAATGTTTGCTTATATTTCCCTTGAAACGCTTCTTTTAGATTTTGATTACACTTTTTTGTTTTGTACTTTCGGCAATTCATTTATAATATGCTGGGGAGAGATAATTTTCTGGTTCATATCTATTTGGAGTTCTAAATGCCTCCTGTGAAGAAAAAATGCCTCCTGTGAAGAAATGTGCTTGATTTTCCCACTATGTGGGAATTGACTTGCTTTTATTTCACTGCAAGATTTCTGTGCCCTCAGCACGTAGCTTTTCTTCCTGTAGTAGGCCAATTATGCTGTCATTTTGTTTTTTAATCGTGTTCTAGAGGTGTTGCATATGCTTTTTATTATTATTTAGTTTTTCATTTCACTAATGTCTGAATGGAATATATTAACAGAGGCATCAATTTCTTTTACAGGAAAGCAATTCTGATACCAGTTGTTCAGACATGTAAAAGGCCCTGAAGATCTTGTCCCTCAGTTGGATATTTGTATATACCAAGGTGCTTCATGTGGAGTGGTAAGGGTTGTAATCACAGCTCCTCCTCTGTTAGATTGCCCTTCAGACTCATTAGACTTAAGTGATCTAACTAGGTGCAGTCTGAAACAATGCAGAGAAGCATTGCTGATGTGATGTTATTAACTGTGTTATCATTAATTGCAGAAGTGATAACATTAATTGTGATACTTTTTCACTAGTAAAAGTAGTACTTACCTTTATGATATTACAGAATTTATAAAGTGCTTTCACATATATTGCTGCATTAATATAGCCATCGACAAATTTTGACATGTGCTTATACTTAACATGCCATTTCTTAAATCACTTGTTTATTAAAGTCAGAGGGACTTGATATAATCTTATTTAAAAATTTAAGTGCAGTAGTTTGTTGTTCTTTGATATATTTTTTAAGAAAAAGTAAGTTATTTTTACATGCAGAGACAAAAAGGGTAAGGAGTGGGCAGGCAAAAATATCATCAAGTTAAAATACAATGGATAAAGTGATAAAAAATTTTTCCAGCTGTTCTTCAGAGAAAGTACTAATATCTATAATATGAAGAACTGAAAAAAATCAGACCACGCAGATTCAAAGGCCTAGTCCAAAAAAGGGCATCTATGATGAATATGTACTTCTCAGAAAAGTTACAAATGGCACACGAACACATGAAAAAATGTTCAATATCTCTGGTCTTTCAATAAATGTAAATTAAAATTAAAACATTGCTTAGATTTTATCTTGCCCAAGAAAGAATGGCTATTATCAAGAAAATGACTAATAAAAATCCTGGTAGGGCTGTGGGGAGAGTGCAGGCTGGCACAACCATTATGGAAATCTGTGGAGATTCATCAAAAAACTAGGACTATAGTTTCCATTTGACTCTGATCTTCCCCTTCTGAGTATCTTCCCAGAAGAATTAAAAGCATCGAACTACAGAGATATATGTCCACCCAGATGTACAGCAGCACAGTTTGTAACCGCTAAGACCTGTAATCAACTACAAGCCCATCAATAAATGAATAGACAAATAAGATGTGGATTTTTTTCTATAACGGTGTATTACTCAGCCATAATGAAGGATAAAATTGAGACATTTATAGCTAGATGGATGTATCTTGAGACCATAATCATAAGTGAAATAAATTGGACACAGGGGTATAAATATCACAATATATCTCTGATGTAATAAACTAAAAATGTAGAACAAAAACTTACAATAGATATTCTGAAACAGGAAGAACCTGTTCAAAAGTAAAAGGGAACTATGGAAAGGGGAGAGGTAAAGGAAGGATAGGAAAAATGGGAAGAGAAGGATAAATTAAAACAGAGCTTTGTTAATGGGGAGGGGAAGTGTTTTGAAGGAAGGGAGCAGGAATGGGAAATAAAGAGGAATCAATATATATCACATACAGGTACAAATTCACTATAATGAATGTGATCATTATGTATAGCTAAATTTTACCAATAAACTTAACTGAACTAAAAAAGTACCATAGGTATGTGCCATTTTTATAAAGGCTGCATAATATTCCACTGTATAATGCACCATAATTTATACAGAATATTCCATACAGATAAAAATCTTGCTATTCATCCTTTCTTTTTCTACTTTGATATCTCTTTTCCTTTTTATTAATGAGTGTTCTTTTGGTAGATATATACATAAACATGATATATTTTTATCATTTTTCACACCCATTCTCTTCCTCTCTCATTTCACATTTGGAGGGATGAAGGCATGTAATATATTTTGCTCATATCATTGACACCTCTGTGCTTCACTTTTATTCTCTTCATCTTGTCTAACAGAGTCTTCCTTTTCCTTTCTTGTCATTGTTTTGAGATTCTGCTTATTAAGTAGAATGTACTTCTATTTATCTTTCTGAGTATGGTTTATTTTACCGTACATGATGCTCTCCAGATCCATTCATTTCCTTGGAAATGACAAAAGTTTCTTTTTCTCTCTGCTGCTTTTGTAGATGTGTCTAAATAGAAGCCAGTCCTCACTGTCACTTCTCCATGCCCATTGCAGGTGAGTCAACAGCTAGGAGAGTCTGCACTTTTTCTTTAAATGGGTGTAGCTACCAGGGTTTGAATAGAACCAAGTTCAAGCTAGATACAGACTTATTTCTTCCCAGCTGAGCTGAGAGTCACTTAAAAGCATACCACCTTCCCAATAAATCAGATATGTGTAAGATCCTGGAATCAATTTCCAGACTGAGCGGAGAGAGAGAGAGAGACAGGAGCATGAGTGTGTGCATGTGTGTGTGTGTGTGTGTGTGTGTGTGTGTGTGTGTGTGTTTGTGAGAGAGAGAGCGAGAGAGAGAGAGACAGAGAGAGAGAGAGAGAGAGAGAGAGAGAGAGAGAGAGAGAGAGAAAATTAAAATGGGAATGAAAATAAATAAAAATCATGTTAAGCAACTGAAGCCATATTTAAAGGGTTAAATTGTCATGTTTTATATGAGAAAGCTAAAATATAAATGAATGGATAACAAAGAGGAAATGGTAGAAAACTAAAAGATAAACTGGTATAGATAAATAAAGGGATCAAATGGGAAAAGATGAAAAGGAAAATGTGGGTTAGAGGATTGAAAATAATCAAGGTATGTTACATGGATGTATCAATTTTCCCCAAAGAAAATCAATATTCTGTATGACAAAGATTTATGAATGCAAAAGAAAAGTAGATACATAAGGAAAATAACATTTAAAAAGGAAATATGAGAGAAGAAGAGTGGACTCAATTTGAAAATAGCATGCTACTACTAGTATGAGCGCTACTACTGCTACGACTAAAATAATAATAGAATACTCGGAGAAGGAAAAAGCCAAGTTCAGAAGTTACCCCTAGCCAAAGAGATAAAAAGTGTGTGTAAGTCTTCCAAGGTGAGAGTCCACCAGGTATCGTGGGCGTTAGTGGAGCACAAATGCTACCTGTAATTCCTCCCAGCTCTCTGGAAATATGTTGGAGTACTATGCAGACTGCATCTCCATGTTTATTATGGATCCTATTAATGCAATATGTTTATAGTACTATGGTATTTTCTTCTGTCTGGTATTTTCTTTTTTGTCTGTGTCCCCAGGCAGTGGCAAATGTCACAGCAGCAAGGAGTTTAGTCACATTTTGCCAGAATATTGACTGCCTCAGACACATATTGTCTGGAGGTTTTAGTGCACACCACCGGCTGTAGAGCAAATGTCAAAGGCACGGTGAATCTCTAGCATGGCCCAGAGTTTGGGAGAGCAATTGAACTATCAGTTTCTGTACAGGAGAGCAAGATGCAGACATTGATCAGACAGCTAACCTCAACCTTGGTGGCCTCCAAACTGTTTCATGTCTATAACTACAATTAATTAGTGTCATATAATATCATAGAGGATAAGATTATGGAATCCCCTTCTCATCACGTCCCATGTTCCAAAGACAAAATATAAAACTCAGAAAATTGGTGTCAGAGTCACTTCCCCAAGCTACAGCTGTGGAACTCGGTAGGAGAATTTTCAATAACCTGGATTTCTGTGTAAGTCTAGTGCATGGAATCTAGTTCTTTCCTGTGTTAGGCATTCATAGCTTCCACATCTTTCCTGAGCTCTCCTAGTTTTTTTTTCCAGTGTGTCCTCTAGATTCACTAAATATGTCCTTCATTATGGTCATCATTTCTTTAGTTATCTGTGTGGTTTTTTGTTTGTTATTGTCTAGAAACTTATTCATCTTCTCTGTTAATTTTGCTGCTACCCTTTCAGAAAATTCAGCAGGGTGGATTTTGATTTCCCCTACCTTGATGCCCTCTGGGCCTGCTTTGGCAAAATTGGGTGTTTTAGATTGCATCTTGCTTCTATGTTTGCTAATTTTCTATTTTTTTGTTGTTTGTTTTTGGCATTGAGATGAGTAAATTACTTATTTATGATAGGTACCTTTACTACTAGTATTGAGATCTCTTTAGGTAGTGGCCACTTTTCAGAGAAGTATTCGAGGGGTAGCTGGCTTTGGGGCGGTTGTGTTTGTCCCAGGATCCTACGTCTTTCATTTATTAGGGGTGCAAGTTTGCAGTCTGTTTGGTCTAGCACCCAGTTCTTTGGTACTGGGTTGTGGTAGTTTATTGCCTCCAGAAATTCTAGGATTTGGTGTACAAGGAATACTGATCCCAACAGCTAAGTCACCTTGACTAATGTACTGCAATCAGTAATGACATTATCAAAATTAGACCCAAAATGACAAACTGTAATAACTAACTTTTCATCAACTTTAATCCAAGGCACAAGATTTAAAGTTATATAGCAATATCTAGGAGAACCAACAAACTTATGTACAGTAAATATTCACTCAAAGAGAAACTTTACACATTAAAAGCAGTACTGAACCATAGTAAGTTCAAGTTAACTAACCATTGATTCAAAAGGGCAAGTGATACAGGTGTGAAAGTGTGAAGGAAAAGCAGGGGCAGAAATAGATTATGAATAAAAAACAGTAGTAGATTTGAAGAATGTAGTAAGATTTATATAGAAGATCCTGTTAAGAAGTAAAGGGGAATTCGTTGCATTATATAAAAATCATTAGAGCTGACCAACTAGGAAAAGGATAAATATAGGGAGTGGAGATTATTCTGGAGGAAAATAAAATAAGAAAAAAGTACAGAGGGAACAATTTGAAAAGAAAAATAAGAAAAATACTAAGGAAAAATGTTGAAAAGAAAAATAGGAAAAATATCAAGGGAACAAGTTGAAAAAGAGAAACCGAGCAAAGAAAGGGGAGAGAAAAAGAGAAAAGGAGGGCCTATTTAAATAAATCAAAGAAAGTAATATTAAAAGGGGCATTAGGAGATAAGTGGCAAACTCTAACCTGCAATAAAAGAAAAAATTGCAAAATTTAAAATTGTATGCCTAGAGGGACAAAAATAAATACTTTCTATGTATTTTCAGAAGAATTGTCTTTTTCTTTCCTCCTTAAAAACTCATAGACTTTAAATAGGGCAAAAAGGAATGTGATTTCTAAGATTGTCTATGGTTTTAATGGATATCTAAGTTACTCAGATGTTACTCCTCCTCCACACATGTTGGCTCCCTTCACTGCTATTTTTATTTATTTCAAAGAGAAAAACAATAAAAACAATGGTAAAAATTTTAAAATAGGAGAATAACAATGGGTAATACATTGAGTATTGTTATCTTCAAAGTAGTAGCTCAGATTACATGACATAGGAATGAATAATTGATCAAAAAGTATAAGCAAAAACCTTTCTTTCCAAAGAACTAATACAAATTAATAGTATAATGATAGTTATCATATCTATTATCTATCTACCTATTCCTTTTCCCTTCCTTCTCTTCTCTTTAACCCCATCCCAGTTCCTTTTACCTTTTGAAAATTTTCTTCCTATTTCCCAATATGTATTTCACATTTTGGATATTTACTCTTCCAGATTCCTATACTAAGGAGACAATGCAATGTTTACACACGTGAGTCTGATTTATTTCACTTATGAGTATTGTCTCGAGTTGCATCCATTCACCTATAAAAGCCTGAAGTTCATCCTTATTCATAGCTTAGTAGTATTCCATTGTATAAAAATAAAAATCTGGGTGAAATGCAATCTCAATGTTGTTTTAATTTGCATCTCTCAAATGAACAATGATGTTAAACATGTTTTCTTATATTTATTTACCATTTGTATTTCTTCATCTAAGAAATTTGTGTTCAATTCAGATGACAATTCTTGGATTGGATTTTTGACTTTGGGCAGTTTGATATTATTCAGTTCTTTAGGGCTGGGGATATAGCTCAGTGGAATAAGCGCTTGCCTGGCAAGCGCAGGGTCCTGAGTTCGATCCCCAGTACCTAAAAAAAAAAAAAAAAGTTCTTTATATGTTCTACATATAAGTTTTTTGTCTGAGGGACAGTTGGCTAAATTTTTTTCACACTCTGTGGGTGACCTTTTCACTTGTCTGGTGATTTGTTTGGGTGTGCAACAATTTTTAATGGATGAGATTCCAGTTGTTGATTTTTTGAAGTATTTTCCCTGAAGTTTCTGTTTATTCTTGAATTGCCTGCCTCCATCTATGTCCTTAAAATTTCTACTTATTTTCTCTTCCAGTGTATTTAGAGTTTCTGAACCATTTAGACTTTTTGATCAACTTGGACTTTAGTGCATGGGGATAGACATAGGTCTAGTTTTATTCTTCAGCATGTAGAGGGCCAGTTTTCACAAGCACCATTTATTAAAGAGAATCTTTCTTCAACTGAACATATTTGGCCCCTTTGACAAAAGTAAGATGGCTTAGTGTATTTGTAGTTGTGTCTGCATCTTCTAACATGTTGCACTCATTCTCGTCTGATTTTTTTCCCGGTATCATGTTGATTTTATAACAGTAGCTCTATACTACAATTTTAGATTAGGGAATGTGAAGCCTCCTGTCTTGCCTTTGTTGTCCAGAATAGCCTTTGCTATTCTAGGTTTCTTCTTGTTCCAAATGAATTTTAGAAATGTTTTGTCTAGTTCTGTGAGAAATTTTCATCAGGGTTGCATTAAGTCTATATAACAATTCTGGAAAATGGCCAGTTTTACTATGGTTGGTCTTCCTATCCATGAGCAAAGGATACCTTTCCATTTTAGGATATCCTCTTCAATCTCCTTTTTCAGGGGGCTGTAATTTTCAATATATAGCTCCTTTAGATCCTTTGTTAGATCACTTCCTAAGTATTTCATTTTTGGATGGTATTTTAAAGGATGTTGTTTCCCTAATTTCTCTTAGTAACTTTGTTGTTTTCATGCAGGAATGTCATTGATTTGTGAGTGTTGGCTTTGTATCAAGGTTTGTGACTGAATGGAGTTATTAAATCAAGAAGTCTTTTGGTGGCATTTTTGGAGTCTTTGTAGAAAATCATATCGTGTGTGAATAACAATAATGTAACTACTTCCTTTCCTATCTTTATTAGTTTTTTCTCTCTCTCTTCTTTTGAATTTCTCTGGTTAATCATTCCAGAACTCCATTGATGGGGAGTCATGTTAGTGGATATCCTCATCTTGTTCCTGATTTTAGAGAGAAAGCTTTTAATTTTTGACCATTCAGGATGATCTTAGCTATTGGTTTGTCATAAATGGCTTTCATCAAATTGAGACATAGACTATCTATTCTAATTTTCTGTAGGGTTTTTAAAATCATGAATGAGTGTTGGGCTTTGTCAGAAACCCTTCTGCATCTATTGAGATGATCATGTGATTTTTGTCTTTGGCTCTGTTGATATGGTGTATTACATTTATTGTCCTGTGTATGTTGACCCATCTCTGCATTCCTGGGATGAATCTCACTTTGTCTTGGTATGTAATCTTCTTCATGATTTGCTGCATTCTGTTTGCTGGTATCTTATTGAGGACTTTTGCATCTATGTTCCATTATGGAGACTGACCTATACTTCTCTTTATTTTTTTAGTATTCGGCTAATCCTTGCCTCCAGCAATGACCACTACAAAGCATTCCCTAGCAGGGCTTAAATTAACCAATTGGCTTTTCATGTCTAAGGCCTAGGCTCCTTTTCTGGAGATAGGTGGTGGGTTCATAGTAAGTGAACCTCAGTAAGTCACTGATTCCTACTAAGGCCTTTAATGGTAGATGAAGCAGAAAAGCCAGAAAGGATAAGACAAGATCAGAGCCAAGGACACCTAGATCTGATTTCAACTAGTTAAAGAACTATAACTTCAGACATGTCACTCCAGGGTTGATTAACATAATATGTTCCTTGGAGAAGTCCTTGATTGGTTCTGCCCTTCTTAAGTACTTCCCTCCCTTCTTTTGATAACTAAATAAATACACAGAACCCAGAGAAGGTCATGGTCTTTGCCCTGAGAAAATCTGAAATTCTGTGAGAGTGCTTTAAACCTCCTGGAGCCCTGAAATCATTCCATTTGCCTCTTTTGTGTAGCCTTTACTATAAACTCATTTGAGATATTGCAGACCTGATCAGCATGCAATAACTAAGTGATATTATGAACCCAATAACTTAGGGAGTATTGCTCCCCTTTAAATTTCATTAAAGAATGTGTGTAGTACTGACTTTAAATCTTCTCTAAATTTCTTGATGAATTCAGCAGTGAATCCATCAGGACTTTGGTCTTTCATTGTTGTTGTTTTTATCTCCATTTTAAAAATTTCATAGCATGAGTTTACTGAGACTACAAGTAGTAAAAAAATCATCAATCTCATTAACTGATATTGGGTTATTCAGAATTTTTATAGCATCTTGAGACTGCTTTTGTAGTTCATACATATCTAAAAATCTGTCCTTTGTTGCTGTTTTCCATCCTATGCATAAAGATTTTTGAAATAGGTATTTATAATCTGAATTTCCATAGGACCTGTAGTCATTTCACACTTTTCTTTCCTCAGTGCATTAATTTGAGTGTTTTCTTTCCTTTTTTGATGATATTGGCTACGGGTTTATCAATTATATTCATTCTTTCAAAGAACCAACTCTGATTCATTAATTCTTTGTATTGTTTTCTTTGTCTCAGTTGTATTAATTTCTGCTCTGATCTTTACAATTTCCCCACTTCTGTGGGCTTTGGGCTTGTCTTGTTCTTCTTTCTCTAGAAGTTTGAGGTGCAACATTAGGGTATTTGTACTCATTCTGTTTTCCTGATGTGCAAATCCAATGCTGTGACTTTTCCTCTTAGGACTGATTTCACTGCATCCCATAAGCTCTGGTATATTGTATCTGCATTCTCAGTTAGTTGTAGATGCTGTTTTTTTTTCATTAGCTTCATCTGCAACCCATTGTTTGTTTAGGAGTATGTTATTTAATTTCCATGTGTGTATGAATCTTTTCTTTTTGGTACTGGGAATCAAAATCAGGACCTTATCCTTGCAGGCACTCACTGTGCCACTGAGCTATTTCCTCAGCTCTTGATTATGGAGATTTTACAGATTCCTTTGTGATTAATTTCCAATTTCATTGCACTATGGTCAGATAACATGCAGGGGATAAATTCAATTACTTTACATTTACTTAGGGGTGTTCTGTTGGCTAGTATTTGGAACATTTTAGACAACATCCCATGTGCAGCTGAGAAGAATGTGTATTCTGATCATGTTGGATGGAACATTCTGAAAACATCTACTAAGTCCATATGTTCACAGGTTTAGTTCAATTCTGCTATTTCTTTTATGATTTTTCCTAGTTGACCTAGCTTTTTGTGACAATGGGACATTAAACTCTCCTGTTACAATTGTGTTAGTGCTTATTTTATTTTTCATGTCTATTAATAATTGTCTTATACAGTTGGGTGCTCTGTATTTGTTGCATTTATATTTATGAGTGTTATCACTTCCTCTTGAAGTTTTCCCCTTAGAAGTATGTAATGACATCCTTTATCTCTTTTGATCACTATTGTTTTGAAATTCATATTGTCTGCAAACAGAATGCTTTTTTTCTGTGTTCCTGTTGCATGCAAGATTGTTTTCCATCCTTTCTTTTTCAGTCTGTGAATTTTTTTGAGTTAAACGTGTTTCTTGCACACATTACATTGTTGGACCTGTATTCTTGATCCATTCTGCCAGGTTGTTTCTTTTGGTTGGTGAACTGAGGCCATTTATAATGATGGTTATATTTGATATGTATTGGGTGAGCTTTGTTATGATATTTTCCTGCTGTTTCCTGCTTTTCACCTCTGTTTAATTGCTTGCCAAACCTGGGGGTTTCTTTCTATTGTTGTTCTTGGAATTGTGGTCATTTTTATCATTGTCTAGAAAACTTTCAGTAATATTTGTAGGGTTGATTTGGTGGTCATTAAATTATTCAGTTTTCTTTGTCGTGGAAGTATTTTATTTCTCCATTACTTTTGGAAGATATTTTTGTACGGTACTTAAATCTAGGTTGGAAGTCTTTTTCTTTCAGGACTTGAAATACTTCATTCCAAGCTCTTCTTGACTTGAGTGCTTGCATTGAGAAGTCTGCTATGATTCTGATGGGCTTTCTTTTATAGGTGATCTGTTAATTTTTTCTAACAGCTTTTAATAATCTGTCTTCGTGCTGAGTTTTTTGAAACTTGATTGTTACATTCCTTGGTGTCATTTCGGTTTGGTCATGCCTGTTTGGAGTTCTATATGCTTCATTTACTGTATGTCAAATTCTTTATCTACACTTGGGATGTTTTCTACCATTATTTTTGTGAGGAGATTTTTATAGCATTTGCACTGTCTCTAGAATTCTCATTGACCTCAATTAATCTTATGTTATTCTTCTTTGCTTTATCTTGTAGCTGTTGAATTTATTTTTCATGATATTTCGCTTTTTTAAGACATCTTTCTTTTCAGAATTACTAGCTCCAATTCTCTCTTCAAGATCTGATATTGTGTCCTCTCCTGCATTCAATCTGTTGCATATACTTGCAATGGAAGTTTTAGTTTCATGGAGTTCTGTTTGTATCTGTCTCATGGATTTTATTTGTTTTCTATGTTGAAATTTTTCCCCTCAGTTTTCTAAGCTCATCTGTTTTTTATCTGTGTCTTCTCTAATATCTTGAATTTTAAGCAGGTTTTGCTGGGTACCTGACAGATTGTTTTCTCTATAGTCCTTTCCATTTGCTTTTTCACTTCTGTTGATATCATTTCAGAATTTTCCAGTGTTTGACTTCCAATTTTGTCTATCTTATTTTGTGTTGGGTTTATCCTGGATGATTTGGGCGTTTGGTTTTGCATTTTGCTTCTATGTCTTATCACTCTCTATTTTCTGTTTTTTCTTTTATCTTGAATTCTATATTAATGCTTGCCATTTTTATGGTAGCTTTACCACTAGTACTGAGGCTTTCCTAGGAGATGTCTGTTCTCCAGGGATATCTTCTAGATGTAGATGTTTTTATAGTTATCCTAAGATTCTAGCTTCCCAATTTGTAGTGGATGCATTGTTACTATTTGGCTCAGCACCCAGTCCTTTTGTACTGGGCTGTGGTGATGATTATGATCCCATAGAATCACAAGGTTTTCATACAGAGGAGAAAAACTGATTTTAACTTCTATGAAATCCTGGGTAAAGTAGTACAGTTAGTAATAATAATCATTTCAAGTACAGGTTAATTACTAAAAAACTATAACCGTTAATCTGTTACCTCTAACCACAGGAATAATCTCTAACTTTATATTTAAAAAATCAAAAATATGCTATATACTTGTTTGCAATGATTTTCCCCTTAGTGGAGTAATTTTAACCTTCCATGGGGCAGGGGATCAAGATGAGTAGGGGACAGGATAGTGTCCATGTCAAATCCCAGAAATGTGCTGTGTATTCCAGCCAAATTTGCCATGGGATTTGTGCTGGGCATGGAGCTAATCTTGGCTTCTGAAAGTGGGGGCTGTGACTGGTCTTCTGTTGGTAGAAGCTCAACTGCTGGCTCATCGCTGCTACTTCAGACACTTCCTCCCTCATTGCTGGTCTCACTGATTTCTCTGCCCTCCAAAGGTGTTTGTGCATCTGTGCTGCACCAGGTCAGCTGTCCAGGGTCTTGGGGGTCATTGATATTTTTAAAGAACAACTTTTTATATCTTATTAAATTCCATTGTACTTATAATTTAATATATTTGTAGTTTCTTTAATATTGTTACTTCCTTTCTCTTACTTTCTTTGTGCTTTAGGAATAA
>PVLD010026040.1:0-22797 GCA_004027595.1 Dinomys branickii | reverse complement strand
GTGACCTGGGTGAGGTGTGTAAGACTGCTCCCCCACCCTCCCAGGGTTCCCTGCAGGTATAGGGATGGATCTTCTCCCCCACTTGGTGATCTGGTCGCGAGCGCCGATATCTCACCAGTTATTGGAGTCCCTGCAGGCATGAAGGTTCCAAGGTGCCAGTCTATCCTTTGGGGCTTTCTGCGCGGCCCGCCCGATGCGCCCGAAACGTGAGACCGCTGGGCGTTGCCGCCGCCAGAGAGCCGATCTCTGTCGGGAGTCGCCGGAGACCTGCGCCGGGTCGGGGGGCGGGAGGGATCGAGCCGTCTGTACTCTCGGGGTGCTAGGACCCAGCAAATCCCTTCCTCCGCTTCCGGCGGCGTCTGGGGCCCTCCGCGCGGCTCGCCCGACACGCGCGAAACGTGGGACCGCCGGGTGTCTCCGCCGCCAACAAGTCGATCTCCGTCGGGAGTCGCCGGGGGGCTGCGCCGGCTCGGGAGGCGGGAGGGACCGAGGCGGCCGCGCTCCCACTGCGCTTGGACCGAGCCAAGCTTCTTCCCCGCGGGTGTCGTCCCTGGCTCCCAGCGTCTGGGGCTTTCCCACGTCTCGCCCCGGCAGCCTGGTCCGCCCTACCACATCTCCCCCGGCATCCCAGAGAAATACGCCCAGTCTAAACTTCCCAGCCGAGGTCCCGGCATTCACGCTTGCCAAGTCTGTCTCGAGCTGGCGGCGCCCATCAAGGAGGTTCGCTCCCTTGCTGCTCACCTGGTCGCCATCTTCCCCGGATCTAATGTGTCTTTTATTATGACAATTTTTTCAAAAATTTAAACATTCACCATTGATGTTGATTGTACAGAGTAGTAGCCAAGCACAAGACAAAAACAAAGTTTCTGCTCTCAGCCCTGCAAATGCAGCTCAGGGAGCTGCCTGCTTCCCTGCTTGCATCTACCCTTTTCCAACAACTCAGTAGTGCAAGGTCTACCTTCTCAGTTACATTTCTTCACTCCTGTACTCACTATCTGTTTACACATTTGAGCTGCACGTTGCTGGTTATGGTGAACGTAACAGCCAGTGCAATAAGCCAGATTCCTAAATTGCAATTTACACAGCTGCCATAGCCTGGAATTGTGTGCGAGGCCTGAAGCTTTGATTCCATTCATCAATTATTTTAATTGTCTTACCCTAGCCAGTCAATTCTGAGATTCTGTGAGCCCATTCTGAAACTTCTGAACACCATTTTAAGAAATTTCATTAAAGTTCTTGAGTTTGATCTCTTTTTCAGTGGGACGAGTTGCAGGCAACGCTAAGCTTTGGATGCTGCACTGTGAGATGACCCAGAGATCTGTGAGAACAGGGATAGAGGGTTCTGTTTCCCTCTGGGGCTAAGCACCCCAAAGTAAGCTGAGATCGACAGGCCCTGACTGTTAGAAAGAAGTTCCCCTCCTTCCTTTCTCCTGAGCTTGGCTTGGCCGTGGGGACTGTATGTAGCCTGTTGCTAGTGCTCCAGTCTGGGTTCTGGACTGAAGCACCCTGCTCCTCTGCTGCTTCTTATTGGTGTCTCTCTGTTCTTGGAAGTGGATCAGATTTCTAGAAAGGTCTTGATCTTTCTCCTTCCTGGTCAAGTTTCCCTCTCTATCCTTCAAGTCTAGTTGTCTCACCCCAGGCCTCAGGCCTAGTTATCAGCCTAAGCCTGTGCCGGTGAACCTTTCAGGGTGTTCAGTGATATGAACAGACTGCTGTGGAACGTGTGAAACAGATTCACAACCACTGGCCCAGACTGGGGCTTGGCATCCTGGAGTCCTGGGAGGTGTCTTTGTTTTCCCATTTTATTGGGTAAAAAAAAAAGAATTTGAACACTGAGAAAGATTTAAATCTGGAGAGAAACCTGAGAAGAACCCAGATGGGCCCCAAATCCCTGGGCCCTGGTGTTTCTAGGAAGGTGCCCTAGACTAAGAGGGCAGTGCCTACTCTACAGTTTATATCTAGGTGTCCTGCCAAAGCCTCTTGCACTCATATTTAGGGCTTTGGGATGTGACTGGATCATGGTGTGAAATTGGATTAGTCCTCTAATGATCTTACAGCTAGATGTGATACTGAGAGGCAAAGCTTGGTTGGTGGAGATAGTCACTGGGATGTAGTCTGGAAGGTCTGTCTCCCTTCTCCTCCCTTGATCTCTTCTTGCCACACCATGAGATCTGTGAGATCTCAGGCTGCTTCTCCCCTGCCATGCTGTCCTGCCTTGGAGCCAGCTGACTATGGACTGAAATCCCTAAAAACTGTGAGTCAAAATAAACCTTTCCTTCTTATAGTCATGGGTTTCTGGTCTTGTGTCTCTGCTATGAGAAAGTAGGACTGCATAGAACCAAGATTATGCTCAAGACTTAAGGTTTAAAGTAATTTCTCATGCTTGGCTTCGAACCTGTTGGAAATCTCTCATGTCTTCTTCTGACTCCCCCCTCCTGGCATGGAGGTGTCCGTATTGTATCTGTCCCATCACTTTGTTCTGGAAGCTCATAACTTACCTGATTTCATAGGTTCACAGCTAGAGATGAGTATTGTCTCAGCACGAATCACACCTTGGCACTCCACTTATGTCTGCTTCTGATCATAGTTATATGAAATTTTGAAAGTTAGTCTTTCAAGTTTCTATCAACTTTCCTTAATGTGTGCTATAGTATGTGTGTTATATTGACTCTCTAAAGACATCTTCACAGAGTGCAAAGTGCGAGTCACTCATAGGACTGCAGGAGAAACTCTCTTTAGGCAGCGCTTACCTTTTCATGATACAGTATTTATTTTCAGGTCTTCACTTCTAAAATGTTTTAGAAGATTCCCTCTGAACTCAGTGGCAGTGATGGCACTTGGGACTTTTCTGAGTAGATATGCTGGGTATAAAAATGTACATATATGTGACAAGTGTGGGTGTGAAGATGTGTGGCTATAGAATTGCTTCCTTTGGGTCACCTGGGGAATCTAGAGCAGTGCTGCTCAGCTGTGTTGCTGTGGTCAGGGTTTGGTGGCGCTGCTCATACTGCTGAGGTGATTTCAAAAGAGGGCTGCAAGGTCAGGGACCCAGAAGACCATCAGACACTAGGAAATTTTCCACAGCTTTGCTTCAACTCGATCTCTCAAATGAGATTTGCAGAGTCATCATTTGCTCAGTAGGGGATTTTAAGGATAATGGGCCACTGGTGCAGTATGTGTTCATCAAATGACCCATCTCCATTTAACAGCTTCAAAGTGTTGTAAACACAAGGCACTCGGTTGCTTTCCACGTGGGGCACAAAGCCAGCCACATGATTTTAGTGCTCAGCCTGACAAGGAGCAGCTCTGGACCCAGACCATTTCTGCTCTGGTTTGAAGCTTCATCTAGAGGAATCCCTCTGAACTCTCCTGTCTGGGCACAGACTTTGAGGAAGAAATTTAGTACAAGCTTTCAGAGGAACTGTCCTCCACACAGGCCAGAGGAGTTTGGGTGTACTGGTCGCATGCAACCACACATTCTCTCAGAGCTCCTCTTGCTTTATCCGTCAGCACAGTGAGCTCAGTAGGTGACCATGCTATGCGGGCCTCGTGGGGCACTCCTCTTGGTAGTGGCTTCTGACCAAGGAAGGGTTTCCAGGGTTTCTCCCATTCTTCTTCTCCTTCCTTATTATCAATGCCATCTCCTCCACCCATGTTCCAGGCTCGTTCTCTTGTATTCCCAAGTCCTTCCAGGTCCTGCTTCCTCCAGTTTCATCCTGTTTCTTCCACATTTTCCTCCTTGTAGCTCCTTCTAAGAACACACTGAGTCCGTTCCTTCCATACAGATAGTCTGAGTCCCTTAAGGGCTGAAGCTACCGTCATAACATCCTTTCACTGTTGAAAGCCCAGGCATCTTTCTTCTTGACTTGCATTCTCTGAATGATCCTCGGAAACTTCTTCACACCTATCACTTATGTCATTTTGACTGTCAAATACAATGACGTTTCTTAATTTTTTTCTATGCAAGTCCCCCCCCCCCATTCTTGTTCTTTTAAGCACAGGTCTTAAACAGTGTGTTCTCCATCCTCAGCATACGACACTGGATAATTTGGTCCTGGATGTTTCCCCAGACTCATGTGTTGAAGGCTTGGCCCTCACCTGCATTGATATTGGGAGGTGGCAAAGCTTTTAACAGGGGGACCTGGCCCGGGTGAGGCAGGTCATGTTGGTGTTCTTGAAGGGGAGTGGGGACTGGGGCCCCTCACTGTCCCTTTTTGCTTCTTGGCTGCTATAGGTGAGCAGTTTCCTCTCTCATGAGCTCCCACCATGGTGTTCTGCCATGTTACAGGCCACAGGCAAAGGCTTCAGGTGACCATGAACTAAAACATCTGAAACTGTGATCTATAGTACCCCTTCCCTCTTTATAAGTTGTTTATCTCAAGTATTTATCATAGTAATAGAAGTTGACTAATACAGTGCAGTCATAGGTCTGCTCTAGAACTGCCTAGAAACTGCCTGGAGCAGCAGCAGGAGCTCAGAGACCAGAGTCCACTGCTTTGGGAACCTGGACATGTTGCTGCAAACTTCTGTGCCCATTTCCAGTCAGAAGGTAGTAATCACTGTGAGGCTTGTATGAGCTAATCTATGAAGTGGCTGACCAGTTCCCAGAATGCAGCAGACATGTGTATTCTTCTACGTCTCACTGGTTTTTCTGATTTAATTTTTAGTCTCACCCCTACTTCCATTGCTCAAATGTCCTTGCTGAGTTGTAGAGGTTGGCACAGGCTTGCTGTAAAATTGGCCTGGGTTTTCCCCTTCACATTGCATATAGGGGATTGTTCTTTGTCCCTATTCATCACCAGTGGCCCAATATTTAGTCTCTGGAGAGAGAGACAGAGACAGAGACAGAGACAGAGAGAACACTCACTGCTGTTGGGAAAAGTTGCAAAGTCTAGTCCCTTGGCACATGAGTTTGAGTTGGACCTAAATGGAGACCTTTGACCATAGCTGTGGGTTAGAAGAGACTGTGCTTCTCATCTCCTCCAATAGCAGCATTTCTTTTACCTTTGTTAAAACATAAAGTTTCACAATTAAACCCAAGCAGCACCACAAGGTTCTTCCAGAGAGCTCAGATGTAGCCAAGGCTTGGGAACAGTTATTCTCTTTTAGCATTATTTTGTATGAGCCTCACATCAGTCCTGTTAGGTGACTAACTATTGTTTTCCATTGACACAAAGGAAGACCCGAAAATCCAGAACCAGAGAACAACAGCTTATCATTTAGGCAATGGCCAGTAGAGTCCTTATATTCAGAGCTTCTGGGTCTAATTCCATTTTATCACCATTCATTGGCAGAACAAATTTTGTTTTCTTAATGATTACAAGGGAAAGAAGCTACAAGAAGAAATTCAGTGGGAGAGAGATACCTGGAGAGTTATCTCCAGGCAGCCACCAGGAGAGTGTCCTCTGCTCAGGTTTTCTGTCCCCTGCCCAGAACACTCTGCACTGATCCTAAGGAGGGGGGTGTCACTCACGAAAGATCGGTGCATCTTTCACAGAAGCATGAGATCTTCAATGACAGTGGTCTAAGTGATGCAGGGTACCATCCAACCTCAGATTCTCTCCTCTCTTTCCATCCTCACAGTGATGAAAATCCACAAAACATGCCCTCCAATCACCATGACGGCTTCCAATATCCCTCTCTGCTCAAGGTTACTGAGGAGAAGGATTCTGTGAGCAACAGTGATAAACCTATGTTGTGAGGAATTGTATTATATCCAGTGACTGTTTCTATATCAAATAGATTATGCCTGTAAACAAATGTAACCAGAAAATAAAGATATTAGAGATTGCATCAAGCAAATGGAAACATTTCCATATTTTGACTTGAAACTGGATTTTACAGTTTTAAGCAAGAAGAGCAAAGCTGACAGTCACACACTTCTTGATTTCAAAATATATCACAAAACTACTGCAGTAATCTAAACATTGGAGTACTGGCATAAAAATAGAACCATAAACCAATGGAACAGAATAAAGAATCCATGAAATTGACTCATACCTTCATTGGTCATTGATCTTCAAAAAGGATGCCCAGAAAACACTATGGGGAAAGATGGTCTCACCAGTAAATGATGTTGGGAATACTGGATATCCTTGTAGAAAAGAATGGAATGTGGCCCTGACCAACAAACAATATGCACAAACATCAACTCATGCTGACATGTACCACCTGAACTTATAAAATCCATAGAAGGAAATGTAGCAAAAAGTCTTTGCATGGAGTTTGACAAAAGATTTCTTGGCTCTGATACCAAAGGCAAAAATAAACAAGTGGGATTATAGTAAATATGAAATTTCTGCCCAGCGAATGAAACAAGCACACTGGAGAGAAAAAGACTTGTGAACCCTGAATCTGATGATGTGTCACTATATATTTTGACCAATTTCCACAATATATAAGAAACTCCCCCAAATAAGAAATCCTGCCAAAAAGCCTAATTAAAAATGACAAAACCAACTGAATAGAGATTTCTCTCAAGAGAGCTTGCAAACAACTGACAAATACATGAACAAACCCTCAACATCATCCATCATCAGGGAAATGCAAGTCAAAGCCAGCACAAGGCATCGTCACACCTGCGAGTCAAAGATAACAAATGGCGGTGAGGGTGGGAGCAGAGGAAGCCGGCACTGTGGTTGGGGTGCACACTAGCACAGCTATTCTGGAGAACAGTGTGGGGATCCCTTAAACAAGTAAAATTAGAGTTATTCTACATGATGCAGCAATGCCACTTCCGGTTCTCTAGCCAAAGAATTTGAAACCAGTTTCTTGAGGAGATGCCTGTGCTTTCGTGTTCATGGCAGCACTGCACAACAGCCAAGGAACAGAGGCAGCCCCAGAGTCCACTCATGAAGGATGGATAAAGAAATTGAGGGCCACATACATGACAGGGTGCTGCTAGTATTATTATTTATTGCATTATTCAGATTCAAAAATTGCTTCTGAAATGATAGATTTAGGAGATGGTCAGACAACAAAGTCTTTATTAATGAACCAAAGGTGTGTGAGTCCCAGATGAGGACTGGATTTCAGATCAGAAGTGTCACTGCCCCTTATGTTCCTCACAAGGAAGAGGTTCAAAACCTCCTCAGAAACCCACACACGGTCTTCGGTAAGAAATGAAGCGTCAATGCTCAGCCTCTCTCATCTCAGGTGCCCTCTGACAGCAGGCTGCTTAGTCTATCAAACTCTGTGCCTTGGTGCAGTCTATGAATTGTAAAGCTGGACAGTGGAACAAAGAGATAGAGAGAAAAGCAAAAACAAAAAACCAAAAGTGATTTTCTCTACTCAGACAGCTGATACAAGCCCCTCACACCAGGTGTGTATGTGTGGAGTTTCCCTCACATCAGCAAGGTGCCTCTAGGGCCTGTATGGGCTAAGAATGGAGATAATCATCAAACGTATATTTCACAATGTCACACAGCCCAAATAAGTTGTCCTCTAACTTAAACAACCATGTGTTGCTTAAGTTGAATGTCCCACAAATTTCATTAAGAAAGATTGAAATGAGCTCAGTTTTGCTATTGGAATCCACATTTATATCTCAGAACACATGGAACTGTATTTTGTCTTTGTATGCATTTATTGCATACAAAGTTGTTTGGGAGGATTCGTAAGTTTCTGACATCAGAAGTATGTTGGACCAACTATCAGCATGATACAAAGTAGCAAATGTTTTCAATTAAGTAATTTTCATGTTGCTGCTCCTTCGTTAGTATTATTATCAAAAATTCTAAACTTGAAGAAATAAAACAACCATAATTTTGACAAACTATAAATGAAAATGCTCTGTACAGTAACATAATAACTAATTCAAAAGACAAATTATTAATTTACCTAAAAACGGCACTTCATAAGTGGCTAAGTGTTGTCTTAATTTAGTTTCTTATGCATCCATAAAAGGGAAGGAGAAGAACGCAATAGAAAACTGGCAACAGACATGAACAAGGAGTTCATATATACACAATAAATATAACTAGATACATGTAAAGCACGCTGAAATAGTCACAATTTGAAAAATGTGCCCCATGTCAGTTGCAAAGACAGGACTGATGACCCTGATGAAGAACAGTTTATGTGAGAACTTGGTTAGGTTCCAGAATGGATATTGGTGCCCAAGGTTCAGAGGTTTCTGTGACAACACCAGCAGCCGCAGATGCTGTTGCCGCTTGGCCATACCTCCCTGTGTTGAGGTTCTCTAGAGGAACAGAATTAATGGGAAATATGTACATAATTATTCAAGGGGACTTACCAGGTGGGCTCACAGGATCAGAGGTGGCAGCGTCCACGCGCACCATCGGGATGCTGGAGAAACAGAGGATCCAGTAGCTGTGGAGCCCAAGAAGATGGAAGCCACAGGACAAGAGGGATGAAACGTGCAGCCCCAGCCAAGGATGAAGGCTGGAAGCTCCCTGGAGAGCTGCCTTTGGCAGACTGCTCTGGAGGCTGCAGAAACTAGAGTTTGGTGTCCACAGGTGACTGTGAAGCCTGGAGCTCTTCACTTCTCCTTTCCACATTTATCCAGCCCAGACTATAAGCCTATTGGTTGGTACCACTCACATCTGGGGTGTGTCTTCACCCTTTTGCTGGCCTGCATGTCAGTCATCCACAGACATTCCCAGACCTGTGCTTTACTAATCTGAATGGATTTTACTACCTTCAAGTTGGCATGTCCTTATTAATGGGCATGCCCCTACACTATCAGAGCACTCCAGCATGATTTCAGCTGCCAAGCATTAGTTTCTCCCTCTGTACCACTGCCTCTCTATGGTCCACAGGAAGCAGACATGCTGGGGAATCACACAGTTTCCTTGCTTATGAGTGGCCAGAGTTGTAGAGCATGGTGCTGAGTCTTGTCTTTCAGTAATGAACTCTGGGGTGTGGGCATAACGCCCATTTGCGTGCTCACAAGTCCCAAGGCTATTGACAAACACTCAGTCATCCAACTAGTAGTTTGCTGGCCCAAACACCTGCTGTCTTTCTTAGCTAAGTTTTTCTGCCCTCCTCTTCTCTTCTGGAGTTTCCCATGATCTGTTGGAAAACACATCATTACCGCTTGAACTCTTGTCTTTCGGCCCGAGGCGTGTAGCTGTGGACAGCTTTCCAGGGGCTTGACCTGTGTGAGCATGGGGTGGCACACTGAGAGGAGCCACCAAGGGAACTTCACAGGAGCACTGAGGATTGGTGCAAAGGAGAGAGTTCATGGTTGCGCCACTGAGGAGCAACTACTGACATCAGCGGTCCCAAGCTGATGTCCTCCTCTCTGAAGTGGCCCCTCAAGGAGGATCAGCGAATCTGTGGTTCTCAGCTTGAGGGGATGTAACTAGAACATTCTTCACTTCTGAGCTGTTGGAACCCTCGTGCCTCTACATTAAACAGTTGGTCTCAGGGAAAGCAGGCAGTTCCAGGAGAGAATGTTCAAAGCACAATGGGAAACAGGGAAGTGAGTTTTGTGGAGATGGGGAACAGCTGGCAGGAGACAGATGGGAGGAAAAGGAAGAGGAAGTAAAAATGAGTACAATGCCCTGTACACCAGGTCCCTAAGACAAATGTAATTATGTGCACTGAACATAGATATTAATGAAGGTATAAAAAGGAAAAATAATTTAAAACTTCACCACAAGTAGATCAAAATTGTAGAATAAAGAGAGCTTCTTTGGGACAGGTGTGTGTGTGTGTGCATGCATGCGCATAATAAAGCATTCAAGAAACGTCTCCCTTAAGCGCAGAGAAGTGGACCGGACCCAGCAGGAAGGTCCAGCAGGTCTTGGGGTTGATTATTTGCTCTCTGTCCTGTGTCCAGCTTGCTCTAGAACAGTGGGGTGTTGGGAGTGGCTGAAGCTGGATAGCAATTACACGTGCAGGACGAAGCCAGCCTGAGAACTCGGAGCTCCTCGACATATGTAAACAAGCCACTGTAGCTTGTTAACTGATTGCTGGGCAGTGAGGCAGAAATTAACCAACCTCTCAAGGATATAAATAAACGCTCAGTGGTTCTTGCCCAGTTCCTCTCCTCTGCTCAGAAGAGAGAAGGTCTCTGCCTGAACCCAAATTTTTGTATCTTATCTATTCTTTCCTCATTCTCACCACCGTTCCTTTCCTTCCCCAGGCACAGCAAAAATTGAACAAATCCATGCAATGGGGCTCTTAGTCCATGCTGGTACGTGGCTCCTGATGGAGTTAGGTCTAAGTTTTTGCCTCTCTGATGACTGAATTCCAGAATAATTTTGGGCAAATTTCTAACATGGAAAAGCATATAAAATATGGCTAACACAAATAAGTGAAAATGAAATAAAATTCTTGGCTCAAAAATGTACTCATTGAAATTCTTGTTGTGTGTAAATAGATTTTATGGAGAATATCTTGGAAAAGAAAACTGAGGGTAAAAAAAATCAAAACAACAACAACATAACCCTGACAAACAGAAGATGAATGCATGAATGCATAGGAGAGGTGGGCCAAAAATATGATGTATATTAAAGAAAATTTTATTACAGTAGAAGATACATTGTCACTAATCACCTCACTTCAAACGCGTTTTTCCCATTGTTCTTGTCACTTTCTGAGACAGTTCTGGATGTCCTCTTTCACGAGTGTCTTCATGTGTGGCAAAATATATGGCAACTGCTATTGTCAGGTACCATCTAAGGAAAGGCAGTCAAATTGTATTGCTATGTCCTCATCCACATTATTCCATAGGTCTGGCACCATGCAATTTCTGGCTCGTCCCCGAAGTCAAAATGACCATGAAAGGGGAAAGCTTTTGACTCTAGTCAGGACATCAGGGCAGCCGCAAGTGCAGAACTAAAAAGACCCCTTGGAGGATTCCAGACCTGCTTCACAGAGAGGCATTAATAATGGGATAAGCACGCTTGCAGAGAGGGGAAGGCTTCTCAGGGGATTCATGGCCATGCATCATTTACTGTAATACATTTTTAAAAGGTGAATGTTCACTGTAGATTTCTGTCATACTGCACACACAGGGACACATTTACACAGAAGTGGCAGTCACCTTCCAGGAGACATCCTTGAAGGAGCAGTAGGCTGCTTTCCTTCTTGCTGGCTAGAGATTGGACACAAGGGCTGGAGCACTGGGCATCATCTATGACAGTGAGGTGGCAGCTGTGTGCCTGGGACAAAGCGCAGAAGCTGCTGGCAACACAGAGAAGCCCATGTGCCCCACCACCTCAGGCTGGCAGCCGTGGCTGTGCTGTGGTCTTCTGCTCCTGAGCGTGGCATCATGCATCAGAGTGTACACTCTCTAGATCAAGAGTGTTCCATTCTGTCTGTAGATCTGTATTTCTGGAGGCACTGGAGGTTGGACCTGGGGCCTTCTCTGAGCTCCATTCCTTGCCTCTTAAGCTTTTTTAGGTTCTGAGGGCCTTGCTCAGTCCCTGAGCTGCCCAGCAATTTTCCTGCTTCAGCCTCCCAGAGTGCTGGGATTATAGGTGTATATTGAGAAGTCCAGCTGCAAGCTTGGTGTTATTTTTACCACTGTGTCTTCCCAGGGCCACAAGGGCACAGAAAATAATGCTGGGGGATCCCTGTGGTACAGCATAGGGGCGCTCCCTCTGCAGCATCTCCAGCAGCTCTTGGAAGAACCTCCCACCAGGCAGAGCTGACTGTGAGCTAAGATTCAAGAGCACATCTCTACCGGAGATGGAAGCTGCTCTGGCCTGAGCTGACAGCTTTTCCTTCCCATGGTTATTTCTTCCCTGAGTGAGCTCCCTGCGAGCCAGTGGCTGCTGCAACACCAGCACCTGCAGGCTCGGCTCGCATAGCATGCTCTGCCAACTCTGCTTGGCCTTCTGGGAACTCATCCCTTTCAGCCCAGAGGTCCTGCTGCTCTCCACAGGGCAGTCCCCACCTGCAGGGCAGGAAATCAGCACTGGGGATCCAGCGAAGCCCTGGGCAGTGAGCGCCTCTTCTGCCTGGGAGACAGGGAGCAGTGGGTACTGGAGGCAGGGGACCTGTGGCCTCTCTCCATGCCTTGCTGAATCCTGTAGCTGCTCTCTTCTTCTCTGCCTGAGTGCCTGGATGCCTACCTGGGAGATTGGTTGCCTCTAGGCCCCTGCCTGTGGTCCAGCATCCTGCTTAGTGCCAGCAGGGTCTTTGGATAACAGGGTTGGAATTAGGTTCCTGCCAGGCAGTGAAAGGGGTGAAAAAAGGCACACGGATTCTCATCCCAATAATCTGCCAGACTGTGGGGTGGTGTAGGGAAGGGGGCAGAGGTAAAGGAGCCACTTGTTTTACCCACTGTCCCTCGAGGCCCCCCTGGTGTGGTCTTAGCACCCTCTCTGGGGACTCTAAGCTGAACAGTGACTCGGGGTCCATGGAACCTGCATGGCCATGCTGCCTGAGAGGGATGAGAGAAAGAATCCCTGAGTGATGATAATTTGCCAAGGGATAGCAGAAAGCCTGTGCCAGGCCCTGTCTTTTGACTCTTGGTCTTACCCGGCAATGTGTGGGGACACTGCTGGGATCCACTTCTGAGATGAGGAGACTGAGACCCAGGAGCGCTGAGCCAAGGCCCCAGCTGGACACATCAGGTCAACTTGGGGCTCCCCTGCTCCTCCTGACCTGAGCTCTGTGAACTCTCCCACTGTCCCTCAGGGTACTCCCTGTTTTCCAGGAACCATCCGGAATCCTCTGAGGTTGGGGCCCAGTTTTCTCCATGGCTGGATTTGCTTAGCCCTGGATATGGAAGGTATTTTCACTATTGGTGCCTACCAGTCACTGTGCTCAAGAAAATTCTCTCGTTAAAAGCAACTTGTCCTGGTGCCCCCACCCCCACCACTTCCATCTGGAACAGGATCATTCTGTGTGCAATGTTTTAACCTCCCAGGGACTCCATCATGGGGAGAACAGGCTTTTTGATGCCATCTTGGTCCTTAGCAATGAATCCATGTTATTGCAAACACAAACCCTGCCTTGCTTATTATCTTTGCTACTAAGAATTGAGGAAACCCAGGGAATCACCACCTAAAGTCTGTTTTCTTTTCAGGGCATTGAAGCAGGCAGCTTCAGTTGCCAATCAAAACATTACCAGGCACCCAGCAGTTGTTCCAGATTTGCACATTCCTTCCTGGCATGAACCACAGTTTCTTTTCAGTCTGGGGAAGGCTGGCCCCTGCCTGGTGCTGATTTGAAGGTGAGTGAAGGTGAATTAGTTAAAGTGACTCCAGGTGCAGGGAGGTGCGTGACACACATGCTGATTTGTCCTTTGTATTTTGCTGTCCCTGTGAACAAGCTTTGGCATAAGCCTGATTTTCCCTGTGTCTCATATGCCTCATTGGGTTTCTTTATCTCAAATTAAAAAACATTTTTTGATGCTTTTGATCATGATTGTCAGCATCCCAGCTCCTGTTTGTCCAAGAAAACCTGCTAGGTCCACATCTCCCAGGTGTGTTTCTGGGGTTGTTTCTGGTAGAAGGAATCTGAGATCAAATCAATTCCAGAGGTGCACCACTGCAGGGAGGCAGGGGGATTTCTCAGTGCCTGACCATCAACTCTGTCACCCTGCACGGAGCCCACGGGCCCTGCAAGGAGAAGCCAGCATTGCAGCACCCACTCACAGGGAAGAACTGCTTCCCCAAGTATCAGTGCAGTGGATATTCTCAGAAATTTCATACTAGATTAATATTGCAAAGACAGACTGCTTTGACTTCTGTTTGAAAGTGTCATGTATTCTAGCTAGGGATACAAGGAAAGGTGAAAGGAGAGTTCCAAACATAGGGGGCATAGTCCTGAGACCCACCAGTAACAAATATTCATGCCACACTTTGAGTAAGGATTGTGATTTCTCTTTGCAGCCTAGAGTTCCAAGTTCCATTCACCTGAGGAACAGAAGGGTTTTCAGGCCATTTGAATACAATTTGATTTCCTATCTCTCTGCACCTGGTTTTTGATCACAACAGCATTTCTTTCAGACCACCTTTGCAATAAAAAGAACCAAGGAGGATCTGTAAGAAGAGCACCATGAATTCCTACACATACATCAGCACCCTTTCCTGATGACAAAGGAGAGGAACAGGCCTGGCTTGGAGAATGATGAGAGACGGCGTCTCAGACAAGCACCTGTGAGCTTTGTGATGGAAGCATGATGAAATAGCTTCCAGCGACAATTCTACAGCAATGTCTGAAGCCAATACATTCATAATCTGTTCACATGGGCACCATCACACGTGTAGAGTAACAGAGTTACGGTCTAATTCAGCAGGTGAACTCCCCGGGTGAGGTCACATCACTTTTCCCCAAGGGAATTCTTGGTTAGGCGAGGCTCACCTACTGCACTGGGAGAGCAGGTGACCTAGTTAATGTCTGCAAAGTTCTGGTGATGGCAATGAGCTGTCGCCTATTTCTGATCATTGTGGGACCTCTCTGGACCCACTTTTTCTTCTGCACATTAAAGAGGTCAGATGATCACCACAATGTTAAAAGCCATGTTTGTGATCACTGGAACACTTCCTCCTGGAGAGCAAAATATTCAAAAGTCCCTCATTATGTAGAATTGGCACATCCCCAAGAAGTTTAAAGTGATCAAAAGCAGGAATTCAAATGAAATTGTGGGCAAATTTTCCTAACAGCATTGTTCATGGTAGCCAAAAGGTGGAAACAACCCAAATATCCATCAAGGAATCAATGGAGAAGCAAGAATGGCCTGACCCACACAATGGGCCATTGTTCAGCTGCATAAAGAACGAAGAACTCCTGCATGCTGTAACGTGGACGAGCCTCAAACACATTATGCTAAGAACAAGGAACCAGACACAAAAAGCATGGCCTGATGCCATATGGGTGAGACACCAAGGGCGGGGAGTTCACAGGGACAGGGAGAAAAGGGTGGGAGCTGGAGGTGGGGAGAAACACAGGGCACGCTGTTAATGGGATCTTCTCCTTTCAGACTTGTAAGAGATGCGAAACTAGGTAGGGGTGGTGGCTGCACACTGCAGGGAAGGTGCTAAGTGGCACTGAATCATACACTTGAAAAGGGTCAATTTTATGTTATATGTATCTGACCTCAGCAAAACCAATCAGCAGAGGCCGAGAGGATCCTCAGATGTTTATGGCCAATCAAGCAAGAGAAGTGTACTTTGCACACAATACAGTGTGTTCAGGTGCCTCTTGTTTTCGCAAAGTACTTCATTTGTTAAAATAATTTTCTGCAATTTTCTTGCAGTTAAAAAGTCAATATGCAAAACAAATTCATGATATCTTCTTCAAAATACATAGCTCCAGAGTAATATGAGAAAAATAAAGTAGTTTCAAATTTAGCCAAGCAGGGTTTAACTGCTCCCGTCACCCACACATTGAAGCCCTGTTTTGGTAAAGGCTCAGTTATGTAAGCTGCGCACACCAAGGGCAGCTGAGCAGAAAATATGGAAGAACTTCTGGCGGTACCTGTGCAGCTCAAGAAGCTAACATTTCTATAAGAAAAATTAAACTAATAATTAGGCTCAGTTGTTTTCTCTCTCCTTTTGTTCCTTCTTTCCTTTTCTTAAAATTTTTTTCCTTTGGTCCTGGGGATTCAACTCAGGGCCTCCCACATGCTAGTTGAATACTCTTCTGCTGAATTTTTAAATCCATTTTAAAAGTTGCTAAATGTGGGAATCAATTATCTAGAAAATCAGCTCATTTTATCTAAATTATCAAGAAACTAGATGCTTCCATCCACTTCACCTGAATGAGTTATTTGTGTTTCCTCTGACACTGAACAAAGTTGTAGCCCAGAACTCTGACTGTTTGTACAGGGAGAGTTAATCTTGAAGAGCCTCAGGTTTGAGACACAGGTGTCTCAGTTTGGGCTGCAATAACAAAATACCTTCTGTGACTTGAGTAATAGAAAGTCTTTACCCCAGTGGAGGAGTCTGGAAATCTGAAGACAGGGCCAAAAAGCTAGGAGCCTGGAGCAGATTCTGCCTCTAGCCTGCAGGCAGCTACCTTCCTGCTGGGCCTTTCCTTATAGAAAGAAAGACAGCTCTCTGGACTCTCTAAGGATGCTAATCCCATCATGGGGACCTATTTTAGTTACTTCCTTGTTGTTGGAACAAAATACCCAACACTTGTATTGAAAGGAGAGGGTTACTTTGGCTCAGGTTTTGTATGTCTCAGTCCTTGCATCACTGGCAGTGTGGTGGAGAGGTGCTGACCTCACAAAAGCCAGGAAGCAGAGAGAGGGGAGAGGACTGGGGAGGGCCATGGCCCCAGTGACTGCCTCTTCTGACTGGACCCCACCTCCTCACCCCAAATCTAGCCAGAGTGCTGCCATGATTCAGTCACCCTTCAAAAGCCTGCCAGTGAGCCTGTGAGGTTTAGAGGGGCATCCGGATGCAGACCATGACAAGCTTCCACCCACGTGGCCACCTAAACCCACCTCCAAATGCCATCATATTGGGAGTTAGGGACTCAACATGCATGCAAGGTGTGCAGACACAATTCTTAACAGGAGGACTTTCCTGCCTACATGGCATCTATTTTCTGGTATGTCAACAAATTTACAAAGTTGACCAAGTTCTGTAAGGTTGCTACCATGTGACCATACTTTGCCAAACACCAGTACTATGCTGATCCGTGATCATGTGACTCCATACAACATCTTGTAGCTATTGAGAGTGAGTCATGAGTTTAATTTTAGGTTTGCAGCTATTCACAAAAGGGTAAGATACTCAACCACATTAAAGAGTGACAGATGACATGCTGTCAAGGATGAGTATCAAATATCCGATTTGCACTCTAATTCCGATCAGTCACTTGAATTAAATTAAACTGCAGCTCAACTAGAGCCAGTTTAGAGGATTAAATGTGCATCAGTGTCAAAGTCATGAGCTCCAGGAGTGCGGCTTTGGGACAATAACGGCACATTAAAAGATGCCAACCCAACGTAGGAGGCTGGCATGCAGGTTAAGCACAGACCAAGTATGGGGAGCCCAGCAGAGGCGAGAGACGGGGAAGGTGAGACCAGGGAAGCTGCCAGGAAGAGAATGCTGAAGAAACGCAGGGACCCGCAGCAGGGAAAGGGAAGAGGAAGAGCCAGGGATGGAAAGCTCTGGAAGCAACACCTCCAGAGGCCTCAGGTGGGAAATGCAATGTGATGCTCTCTTTTTTGTAGGTTTGTAGTGTGATCAAAACACAGTGAATGTTTAAAGTTTGTTTTAAAAAATATTACAGTAAGAGAAATAACGCCATGAGCCCCCTCCAAATACTTCCCTTCACACTGAACACACTTATTTATCCCAATATTCTTGCAGTATTCTGCAGCAGTTCTGGAAGCCTCCTTCTGTGACTTCCTTGATCTCCCGATTCAATTCAAGATCTTTACCTGCCAGGGTCCTTTTGACATTGGGCAAGAGCCAGAAGTCACACTGTACTAAACCTGGTGATGAGGGTGGATGGGGATGTGCAGAATGCCTTCCTGAGGCTGCCTTTCTCTGGGTGGCCTTCAGCAGCAGGGTTCATCACATCTGATCATACCTTACACAGACACTCAGCAAGGTGGTGAGAACAGAAGGGTCAGTATATTTGAGGACAGGGAGAGTATTTTGAGGGGAACTAGAGGCAATATATCTTTTACTGTAATACATTTTTAAATATTCACTCTTTATTTTGAACATGCCTTGTACATCTGTCTATGTCTCACACAGCACTAGAGGGCTTCTGACCATGGCTGCCTTGAAGCTGGGCAGATGTGCATAGGGAGACCTCTGTCCCGCCACACCCTGCTCAGGTCCTGCACTTCGTATGGGAAAAGGCTAAGAGCTGGGAAACTGCTTTCCTCCCAGCAGGGCCTCAAGTTGGTGTGATACCAACAGAGCAAACCTGGGAGGAGGCCGGGTGGGTGACAGTTTCATCTGCTCCTCCCGTGGGAATGTCGCCTACCTTGTGTGGCCAGGAGGCTGAGACTCTGACCTTGTCTTCATGCTCATTCCAGCCCAAACTCAGAACAAGCCAGGCCACGAGGAAGCTGGGAGAGGCGGGCCTTTTTGCAGATCCTCGGCATTTACCCTGAGTGTCCCTGAGGGTTCCCAAGGCTGTGGTGGGCCTTTTGCGTGGGTCTCAGAATGGTCCTCCAGGAAGTAGTCTGTGGCCAGTCTGAGTGGGTGGGAGGCAGAGAAGGGCAGCCCAGATGGGAGGCTGGGAAATGTCGGTGCTGGGATATGCCCTGGGAGCCCACCAGTCCCTGGAGATCCCCAAGACCTCTCCAGAGGGCAGAAGGGAGGTACCTTCTTCAGATACATCCAGAGAGAGAGAGAGAGAGAGAGAGAGAGACAAGGGGCTGGCCTAGCCTGCCTCCTCCATGTCCCATAGCCCTGCAGACCTGCTCTCCCCTCTGCACTGCAGGTGTCCCCTTCTGTTTTGGCAGCAGGAAGCCAGGTCCACATCTGCAGCTGAAATTGCATGTGGGTCAGGAAGGGACAGTGACCAGACACAGGCAGAACCTGGAGCCCAAGTGAGAAAGAAAAAGGGGTGAAGGGAGCCTGCGGGGGCCCAGGTTTGTGGTTTCAGGCAGTCACCTCATGGATGGTCTCAGGCAGTCTCACCTGTGAGATTTTAAGAAGTGGTTGTGCAGGTGGCACAGGGCCATGCCTCAGTCAGAATGTTCAGCTAACTCGAGCTGTGTTCTGGGTAGGGGGCACAGGACAGTGATGCTTTCTGGAGTTTGGTGGAGAACTTGGCCACGTTGTAAGGAACACTAGAGAAGAAAAAGATTACTCCCGAGTGCAGGTGAAAAGATGTAATAACCCAAGTGGCCATGAGGGACAGTTGGGAGGAACTGAAGGAAAAAATAGGACTCACAGTCTTGACAGGTGGAGGTGAAGCTGGCACTTCTGATGTGGACACAGCCCTTTCTGGACTCATAGCCATTGGAGCAGCCAACAGGGAGTGTGTGGAGTGTCTTTTAGAGAAGGCATCTAAAGTTCCTGTTGTAGATCACCTGGTCTGATGGAGAGCGTGTTTCTGCTTAATAGCAGCTTTTCATTTCTTATCTCTGGCTGGACCATTTGTTACTCTTGGGCACTTGCTTCAAAGTGAAGAGTTCATGGTTTGTCTAGTAGCAAGTGGCGAGTAGACCAGACACCATGGTGAGGGAGGATCCCTGGGCAGGGCGAGCAGTGCTGATCCCTGACCCTTCCTGTAGTCTCCACATTTCCTATAGATGCAAACTGTACACTAGTGTCAAAATGGCAATAGCAAGGTCAACCACACTACAGTCTAGACCCAAAATGATTGCATCACGGAGAGAAGATGAAGCAGGAAACTAGAGAGGGATTCATGGAGATGGGCAGCGAAAGGCAGAAGGGGACAGTGGGAATCATGCGATGCATGGACATGCTTAGGACTGGTGAAGAGAAGGTCATGCTGTCACAAAGAAAGGGGACTTAAGCTTTATGGTATTGGGAAGCAAATACCTTCCAACAAAGAGTAATAACTCCTGCTGGGTTTACACAGCCCCAGCCAGCAAGGTTTACCCTCTCAGAAAAATGTGTCTGAAAGCAGGAGATGACAAACAAGCCATTGTGTCCCAGTCCACCCCTCCCCTTTCCATGTTGCTCCCTCAGGAGACATAGCAGACACTGAGCCCTGGGTCTGCAGTTGGTGGAGTTTCCTTGCCTCCAGTGGAATTCCTCTCCTCTGAAGTGCCATTGTTCCCCAGGACAACTTGCTTCCCTCCTTTATTGTCTGGGTGAAATTGTACTGCACACAGCCACCCTCTGAGTACACCGAAAAAGTGTCACGAGCAGTCCCTAGTGCTTGTACTGTAGCCTCAGGGGCTTAGGGATGCTCAAGATGACCGTGGAACAGCTCCTGGTGCTTCGAATTCCCCTCCCCCCAGGACTAGAGATGGCTGCTTTCTAAACTCACTTCAAGCTGTCCCTTAAGTGTGTTAATGACCTTTTCCCTCTTCACATCCACTGGCACCTGGCTCTCTCCATTCAGCACTTTCCAGTTTTACATTTATTTCCTTATTTAAGTTTATTGTTTAGTCCTCCTGCCACCATCCTGGACATTCCCAGCTGATATCCAGGACATGATCAACTTACAGCTTACGCTGTCTCTCACCTGTTCTTCAGGTCTCCTCTGCCACCACTTGCTCTTGGAACTGACCACAGAGTCCTTTGGTGGCCTGGGTGGTGCCAGGGGCCACGGGGGGAGGACTCTGATGGCAGATCTACCATGGGAGGGAAGCTCCCCACAGATGCCTGTCTCCATGAGTCAGCTACGAGGCACCATCTTGGAAAAAAAGAGCTGGCTCTACAGAGCACCTGCTTGTTCTTCTTGGAATTTTATACTCAATATGAAATATAAAACCTTCTAGAAATTCAAACCTATCTCCATTGTATGGCATTCTTTTTTTGAAAAGACACTTTTGAAATTCTTTCTCCTGACTCGAGCTGTCTAGGCTGAAAATATTCAGTTAATATGCCTTTCTAATCCCACATCCACTAGTATTCTTTAAACCTTCACATTCACAACTCTTGTAGTAGTATGTATGCATGTGTAGGTCATGTGTGTATGCATGGGTACTATGTCTTATAATGTGAAGATATTTTGTGGGGTTGCTTTGTTGGATGTAACTGTTAATTGTGTCAACTTGACTTGTATAAGGACTACCCAGCAGATTAACACATTCTATGTGTGTCTGTGGATGATTGAGGTCTGGACCTGCAAACTGAAGGGGGAAGACCTACCCTGGATGTGGGTGGCACCAATAATAGGCTTGTAGCCTGGACCGGGTAAAAGGGAAGAAGGGTTTCCCTCTTTTGGAGGAGCTCTGATCTTTGCCATAGCCTTTGGTCATTGGTCTCCATATTCTTAAGCATTTCAGGACAGACTCCTGGGCCTTCTGACTGGGCCCAGAATAACATGGGTGGTTTTTCATTGAGCTTCCAGGCCTTTGACCTGTGACTGCTGCTAGATGGCCATTTTGGACTCTTTGCCTCTGACCCTGTAGACATCCACTGGAACTCTCACTCTGTGAGCCTACTTCATAAATTCTGTGTATAATTATACATGTATTTTATAAGAAATCTTTTTCTCTAGAGAACCCTAACCAATATACTGGGCATCTTACACTATAAAGCTTTTGTTGATGCAGGATAAGGCAGGTATATAGTATAAAGCAAAATTATAGGAAATACTAGGATTTAAAAGAGTGAAAAAAGTTCAAATTGAAGAAAATAATTTCAGTGAAGATCAGCACACTTACAGGAATAGATGATTTTTACATAGTATTTACCTTGAATGAGTGATTTTCTTTATTTTTTAGTTAATAGACAATGTTTATAGAAGTTTTAGGTTAGCAAACAAATGATACAGGAGGTACAAAGAGTTCCCATCTTCACCATCCACCACTGAACTGTTCCCTTGTTATTATCAATGATTTGCACAAACATTTGGGACCAGTGATGAACTGACATTGACAAAGTGGGCTGGATAGAGCCCATGAGCCCTGGGTCTAGCCTCATCACCTAAGAGTTCTCCACAGGCTCTGGCTTAGAAGTTGCTGCTGTGCCCACCCTGTTTTGTGTCCTGTTATCCACCTTGCCTCAGGTTGGACCCTTCTATTAAGTCAAAACTCACCACATGTGTCCTCAGGTATAAGGCAGAAGCCTACACTCTGACGGTGTCAGAAGAGGATCTTTCTGGCCTCATCCTCAGGGACAGCACTGTGGGAAGATTGATCAGGGCTCCCCCTCTTTATTGGAACTGATCACAGAGTCCTTGGGTGGCCTGGGTGGTGCCAGGGGCCACTGGGGGAAGCCTCTGCTGGCAGATCTACCATGGGAGGGAAGCTCCCTCAGATGCCTGTCTCCGTGAGTCAGCTACTCGATAGAGAGGCACCATCTTGTAAAAAAACAGCTGGCCCTATGGAGCATCTGCTTGTTCTTCTTGGAATTTTATACTCAGTGTGAAATATAAAACCCTCCCAGGAAGGGCTTTGCATACATCCAGGAACGCTGTATGGGGAGGCAGCTCTGAGCAAGCGGGAAGGAGTAGAATTATTTCATGAGTGCTTCCAGACTTTTTTTTTAATTCTAAAAGCACATGGTTTGAAACATGACTGATTCCACTCAGAAGCCTTCCTGGTTGATGAAAATGTATGTTCTGGCGCCCTAGGCTGCAGAGCCCTGTGATGCACATCCCTGGGAATGGGTTTTTCTGCTGCTCTCCATCCCTTGCTCAGGAATAGAGCACCAGCATGAAGAGGACTTGGGATGTTTTGGAAATACACTTGCTTTTGATTCTCTTGAGCTAGTTTATAGCATGTGAGTCACTTAAAACTTCCTAGGTATTTTCTAAGAATGGGTGGCAAAAGGTCCCTTTGCCGGACTCAGAGACCAGACAAGCAGGGGCTGGGATGTGTGGGGTGGGAGTGTGGGGCAGTGTTGTCTCTGCTGTCGCAGCCCAGTGACCTTGACTAGACTATATCTGTCTGGGCTCACATTCATTGAAATCTGCAATGAAGAAGTTGGAGGCTTAGTCATCTTTAAAGACCACTGTGGGTCTAAAAATAACAATTCTGTGAGCAGTTGAAAAATCTTTTGTGCATGATCATAGATGTATAAGAAATATATTTTGTCTGAAAGTCAAATTAAATTGAATTCTAGGTTAAATCAGTTTGTTCGGAAAGTTTCTGAGTTACTCATACTAACTTTTCCTCTTTCTCTTTTCTTTTCTTTTCTTTTCTTTTTTTTCTTTTCTTTTTTTTTTTTTTTTTTTTTTTTTTTTTTTTTTTTTTTTTTTTTTTTTTTTTTTTTTTTTTTTTTTTTTTTTTTTTTTTTTTTTTTTTTTTTT